>JAODAL010017051.1:0-78914 GCA_025379985.1 Phyllomedusa bahiana
CTGTTTTTTTTTTTTTACATTAGATACTGTTTAAGTTGTGTTCTTTGTCTTTAGGTTTCCTCTGGGGATTCTCCTTAGCGTTGTTCTCTAAGGAGCAATTTGCCATTTTCTGCTGAAATATAGATCCAAGCTTTCTGTAGCGACATCCATTAATGAGTCTGTCATGTATAGACATCTCTAGAGAGTCCATTAAATAGTTTACATGAACTTCTATATACTGTATGATTTTCCTCCATGGAGAGCGTGGCAGGTGGCTCAGTCTACAGTTAGCCTTGGGGAGGGGGGTCACATACAAATGATGACTCAGACATTAATTACTAACTCACAAGGAAGCAGACATTACCAATCCAATTAGCAAAGCAAAAGAAAAAAAAACTTATTTTAATATGTATGTTTGGTTCAGATTCCAGAATACTATGTTGGCTTTAGACTCAAATTTCAGCAAAAATATAGTTGATAAAAAAATCAGTTGACAGAAATTTGAAAGAAAAGGAAAAAACAGAAAAAATGTGATCATTTTGCATTTTTTTAAAATGATATCTGTTTAAATGAGACATTTTTGCTTTTCTGTGGATTTTGCCTCCTAATTTTGGTAACCTAGAACAAGTAGAAGAGGAGACAGGTGAAAGAGTGTAACACGAGTCTGTAAGGTTAGACTATGCAACGCTGGAGACAAAGGTCTATTTAGAAGCTGTAAACACAAATACATAGGACTATTTTGAAAATTTCTTGATTTTTTAAATATTTTAAATGTAAGGAAGCAATAAGCAATAATAGGATCCATAGGTTGACTTCTTAACTTTAAACTTTTAAACCCTTAATGCCCTGCAAAATACAGTTGCAGCACAACAATGTTAAGGAAATACGGAGAGGGCTAAATGCAAATCTTTAAAAAAAAAAAAAAAAAAGTTTATTGTTTCTTTTACGCAATAAAACATAATGAAAACTATATAAATTTGTTGTTGCCGCAATCATATCAACCCCCTTTGACATCAACAGTAAATTTCCACGTGTTTTCCACGTGGAAAACGACCAAAAACTTTGCATGTTCTAGGCTTTTTTAAGGCAAAAAAGTCATACAGTACATGCTGTATGATCTACAAGGCGGATTTTCCATTGAGGTAAATGGGAAGGGTTTACTTTTGGAATCTAACTTGAAATACTTATCATATGAATCGAGCTTTACAGGGACACGGGTTTTAAAAAAATCACACTGTCCAAGCAACATGTCTGGACATAAGTGTGAGCTAGCAAAGCTGTATTTTTCATGAGATGAAACTGCACCATGCTAAGTGTTCTGCATTAACATTGTTATCTGTGTATGCATATACAAAGATAACAGTGTCACTCTACAGCTACAGGATGGCATAAAGCTACTCTCTCTGATCAATAACTTTAATGGGTTAAAGTTTTATCTCAGTAAGTTAGATAAAAGCAGACACTGGCAAGCTCCTGCACTGCTGAAAAGGCAAAAAAGGGGTGGTTAAGCCAACACTGCTAGGTCGCAGAATTGATCTGTAACCTAGGATACCATCTGTAAAAAAACAGGAATGAAAAACTGCTGTACCCTTGAAAAGCTCTGTATTAATAGCAAAAAGTGACTTCTTACTGGTTTTGACCACAAAGTCATTAATAAAGATTAAATTAAAAAGAATTGACCCAACAAAGATCCTTGTGGTCTCCACTGTTCCTAATACAGATCCCCATGGTCACCATTGTTCCCAGTACATAAACGTGTGGTCTCCACTGTTCTCACTGAAGATACCATGGTCACTTTTACTCCTAGCACAGATCCTTGTGGTTCCCACTGTTCCCAATACAGATCCCCATGGTCACCATTGTTCCCAGTACATAAACTTGTGGTCCCCACTGTTCTCACTACAGATACCCATGGTCACCATTGCTTCCAGTACAGATCCTTGTTGTCCCCACTGTTTCCAATACAGATCCTCTTGTTTACCATTACTCTGAGTACATATCCTTGTGAACAATACTGTTCCCAATACAGATATCCGCGGTCACCATTATTCCCAGTACAGATGCTTGTGGTCTCCATTGTTCCAAATACAGATCCACATGGTCTCCACTGTTCCCAATACAGATCCCTGTGTTTACCATTACTCCAAGTGCAGATCCTTGTGGTCACCAATGTTCCCAATACAGATCTCTGTGGTCACCATTACACTCAGTACAGGTGCTTGTGGTCTCCATTGTTCCCAATACAGATCCACATGGTCACACTTGCTCCCAGTAAAGATCCTTATGGTCCCTACTTCTGACTTTAGTCTGACTTTAAACTTTTAAATATGTGCCATTTGCAATGACCATGGGCCACATGTATGAAAACTTCTAGGTCTAAGACTTTCCTTGGTGCCAATAGCAACCAATCAGAGTTCCCCTTTCATTTCATATAGTGCTCTTAAAAAAATGAAAGGGGAACTCTTACTGGTTGCTAGGGGCAACAAAGAAAGTCTTAGACCTAGACAGTTTTCATACATATCCCCCTATATGTATACTGTCACTTCTACTGTAATGGTGAATGAGCCCCTGAAAGTCTTGACTAAAAATGGACAGCTGGTCACGCTTAGAAATGACTTTCCATTCTGCTCTATGGGAGTTATAAGTATAGCCAAAGACAGCGCTCCCCTGTACTGGGAACTCCCATAAAATAGAATGGAGAGTTGGGCGTAGGTGGAGCCAACAGTTTTGGGGCCCGTTTCTGAGATAGGTGCAGATCCCCGTGGTGGGACCCTCAACAATGACACTTTGGTGGCATTGCCTACAGATATCCAATAAAAGTGCATTCTGGGAAAACCACCTAAAGCAATTCTTTACCATTTGTCTATATTTTCCCTTTGTCCCTGCAGGAAATTTTGATCATAAAACATTTGATTTTATTTGGTTATATTAAAAAACATAAATATTCTTTAATATTTGACTTCCATTTCTAATTTTATTTCCTATCCTGTGGGGTCTGTAATCAGGTTAAACAAACTTTTATCATGTTTTTAAGTTACATGGGGTTTCAGGTCCCATGTTCTATATTTTGCCTTTCCAGCAGGGGCCCCTTGGGCCAACTCTATCGGGAGCAACGGGCACTTTCAGCTCATTTACTGCTCTTATTTTTAAACAGTTCCAAAGTTGCCGTATCATCATCATCATTAACGGGGGCCCATTACTTTACATCACTGAGTCAATTTGGCAGCACTTTTTTATTTTCACAAGGGCACTGGTTACCTGGCCCCCGAGGGCTGCGAAAGGTTCCCTCAAAAGACCTGTGCGCCGAGGGTAATATTTGACTTACTTGTGTAATTTACTGATTTAATGACTCTTAACTGCTGATTATTATGTAATAGACTCTGAGATTTTTACAGTTGAAAATTTAGAATTTTTTTTCAGAATTAATTTAGACATTTCAATGGGTTGTTTTCCATTTTTTTTTCAAAGTTTTTGTTAAGATCAGAATAGAATTAAAGCAAGTTTGCAAAAGTGTGGCCAAGTATCTGTAATACATGATCAGGTCTTTCTGACACACAGGGGAAGATTTATCAATCCTGTGTAACTCTTAGAGAGTGTAAACTTAGCCTTGACTGTTTTACAATGCGCCGCATGTATTACAGTGTTGATAAATTTGGCGCTGGGGTTAGACTGTCTTGTCTAACATCACACCTTTAATGTTGGCTTACTTTATGCCAATAACTGCTGCAAAATGTTGGCACACGGGTGGCACGATAAGACACGTCCCATTTCCATGAAGTCATGCGCTTTTTATGGAGGCTGCGGTGCTTTTGTTGGACGAGGCTTGAAAGTTACTAAATATTGTCTGAAACACAAGATAAATGTGGTTAAAATGGATGAAAAATATTTTTGTGCAAGTGTGACAAAAATTCGGGCCCAAAAACTACCTTGTCAATTGCGCTGTAGAAAATAGACATTTTAAGGGAAAGGGGAAAAACAGTGAAGGTTAGCTTGACAGTTAATGCACCATGACATCACGACAGAGAAAGTTGTCCCAGCTTTTTCAATAGCTTTTAAGAACACATAACATGGTCGAGTTGATCTTTGCTACATGTATAGAAGGACCACTCTATCATTGATATAGGTCAAGGATTTCATAGCATGGAGACCTGTAGAATTGAAAAAGTAGGATTGTCCCACAGGGGAACAGGGGAAGCCCCTGGTTGGGCTCCTGAACATGGCAGACCTGGAGTTTCTATCAAACTGCATGCACATTCTTGGGAGAGAAAAAAAGCAAGATGCAGAGTATAAGAGGCATGCAGGGTCGGACTGGGCCGCCGGGGGATCGGTGAATCCCCCAGTGGGCCCCAAGCTGCTGTGGCCCCAGTAGGCAATGCTAGCACTCCCCAAGGCCCGGCTGCTGCATCCTGTCCCTAAACGGCCGGGACCTGCGTCCTCAGCGTTCAGAGACAGGGCCCGAGTCCCGGGGCTGCACGGTTTCAGTGGAGCACAGCGCCCGCCTGTGCTATGCTAACTACCTAACCCTAAAGGGGGCCCTTACTACCTAACCATAAAGGGGGCCCTGACTACCTAAAGGGGGCCCTGACTGCCTAACCATAAAGGGGACCCTGACTACCTGAAAAATAAAGGGGGCCCTAACTACCTAAAAACTAAAAGGGGCCCTAACTGTCATGTCAAGGGAGGTGCAGTGGGCCCTGACTGCCACCCAGCCCACTGTCCCTGCCTACTTGGCGTGCTGCCCTAGGCGGCAGACCCCAACTGGACGACAGCCCCTACGCTGCTAAGTGCAGGGCCGTCAGGGAAAACGCAGTGTCAAACATTCCGGGTCAGTAAACGTACGGGAATGTATATACCAAAAACGTAAGCCAGAAGAATAGTCAGAAACAAGCCGGGGTCAAAACACAGTCAGGAGCGCAGTACAAAATCAGAGGCAACAAGCGAGGTCAAGAAACAAGCCGGGGTCAGAAATCCAGGAGAACAACAACAAACGGGAACGACAGGACACAGCAAGGGAACACCTTTGTCACGCAAAGCCTAGAGGGAATGAGGAGGTTTAAGAAGTCTGCCTGGACACCGCCCCCACAGCTGATTGGTGCGGCATCCGGGCCCTCCGAGAGCTGTCACTCCTGGCTCAGGAGCAGCAACTCTCCCAGGGTGTGGTCCCAGGATAGACTTATTAACCCTCGCAGGTCGTTGTGCTAAACAGGTGAGAGGCTGCCCAGACGAACGTATCCTGACACTAACTACCTGCAAACTAGCTAAAGGGGTCCTAACTACCTGCAAACTAGCTAAAGGGGGCCCTGACTTCCTGCACAGTAGCTAAAGGAGGCCCCTAACTACCTGTATACTACCTAGAGGAGGCCCTTAACTGCCTGTATACTACCTAAATGAGGCCTTAACTGCCTGTATGCTACCTAAAGGAGGCCCTAACTGCCTGCATGGTACCTAAAGGGGGGCCCTAACTGCCTGCATGCTACCTAAAGGAGGGTCCTAACTACCTGTATACCTAACTGCCCGTATACTACCTAAAGGGAGACCCTAACTGCCTGTATACCCTAACTGCCTATATACTACCTAAGGGAGGCCCTAACTGTCTGTTTTCTACCTAAAAGGAAGCCCTAACTGCCTGTTTACTACATAAGAGGGACCCTAACTGTCTGTATACTACTTAAAGGGAAGCCCTAACTGCCTGTATAATACCTAAACTGAGGCCCTAACTGCTTGCAGCCTATATAAAAGGGGCCCTAACTACCTACAGCTTACCTAACTGGGGGCAATCACCTACCTACATACTACCTAACTGGGGTCCATCAACCTAACTGTGGCCTATCAACTTGCCTAACTGTAGCCTGCTTATCTACCTGGGGGCTATTTACCTACCCACCCGTGGCTAGGTACCCACCAACCTACCTGGGGCTGGCCTATCAACTTATCCAGCGGGGGTCTACCTACCTAAATAGGGCCTGTCTTGTCTACCTACCTTGTAATATAGAGAGAGGGCAGCAGCCCAAGCTGTACATTATAAAACCCTTTTTAGGAGTTTTGTCTTCAATTATGGCTTGTAATCTGCTCACCCCCCCCAGGGAAGTATGTACAGAGGTGGTAATGGGGTAAAGAGAATCAGGAAAAGTGGGGTTTCTAAAAAATTTGTGTGAAATTTTTCTCAGGAATGAGTTTGGCCCGGGGACAATCATCATGGCGGTGTGGAACAAGCAGAAAAAAGGAAAAAGAACCCATAAAGAAGAAAGACTAAAACATCAAGACTTTTCCGGCAGTCCCTGGATGTCAGGGTTTTATTTTATTTTTTTTACTGGATCATGCTGTTTCATGTAATGGATTTGCCCCACTGGTGTCGACCCTTGGTCTCAAAATGGCAGGTTGTGGGTTTATACCTGAGCTGGGTCTGACCTTTTTGGGGTCCAAAATGGGGGTGTTGTATTATACCTAGTTGGGTGTCTGACTTTTTGGGTCTCTATATGGTGGTTTTGTGGGGTAACCGACTGGTTCTACCTCTATGTGATCCTATATAGTGGGTTTTTAGGTTATCCCTGACCCATTTCTAACCTCATTGTTCTCTAAAGGCAGTGTTGTGGGTTAACCTAGCTGGTGTCGACCTCTATGTGGTTTTATATGGCAGTGTTGTAGGTTATACCTGACTGGTGTCTACCTCTATTGGTCTCATATAGGGTGTTGTAGGTTAACCTCAGCGGGTTCTGACCTCTATGTGTCTCATATGGAGGTTTTGAAGGTTTTCAATAAACAAACAGACCCCGGGAGCACTGCAAATTCCAAACGGGTGGGTTTTTTTCTTCTTATTTAATAAATTGAAACATGTAAAATGTAACTTCTTTAACAAATAGCAGCAAGTAGCACAAAAATGGCACACTACTCAGTCCTTAGAGTCCTTCTAAGGGACAATTAAGCCACCCGAGGAAACGAGCCAGAAAAGATCCAACAGATTACTCCATGTTGCCCAACCGCAACGTTTCGGGGGGCCACCCCCCCTTTTTCAAGCTTGCGGTTTTTTTTTTTAGGGGGGCAAGGTGCGTGACCCAAGAAACTGGGGGGGGAAATTTTATTTAGGCCGTGGGGGGATTGGAGGAGCTATTAGCCCCGTCTCTATGATAGCTAGATTGACATATGGTTTTAGATAGATATACGAGATAACAGATATGCCTCCCTTGGTTTTGTGACACACAGTACAATACACTTTTTTTTTACACCGTATTTGTGGTAAAATGGGGGGTATTTATGTCCAAGAAGCCAGAAATATTTAATGTACAGTAGGGTGGGCCTCCCAAGAGCAATTCCCCTGTGGGCATGTACAATAGCTGTTGGGTGGGCCCCCAGAATCAACTCCTCTGCTGAGGCCCCAGAATCAACTCCACTGGTGGGCCACACGAAGCACATCCACTGCTGGCTCCAATAATGATCTCCATTGGTGGCCCCAAGAATCAACTCCACTGATGGGCCCCAAGCATCAACTCCACTGATGGGCCCCAAGAATCACCTCCATTGGTTGGCCCCAAGAATCATCTCCACTGGTGGGACCCAAGAATCAACTCCACTGGTGACCCCAAGAATCAACTCCACTGGTGGGCCCCAAGAATCAACTCCACTGGTGGGACCCAAGAATCAACTCCACTGGTGGGCCTCAAGAATCAACTCAACTGTTGGTCCTCAAGAATCAACTCTACTGGTGGAACCCAAGACTCAACTCCACTGGTGGGACCCAAGAATCAACTCCACTGGTTGGCCCCAAAAGTCAACTCCATTGCTGAGCCCCCAGAATTAACTTCCCTTGTGGGCCCCAAAAATAAAATCCACTGGTGGGTCCCAGAATTAACTTCACTGGTGGGCCCCAAAAATCAGCTCCATTGTTAGGCCCTAGGCATCCAAGTTTGACATTGAGCCCAATCCAAGCCTGAATGTCTGAGGGCCACATGCGAATATACAAGGGACTTCTTATAGATTTCACATTGGAACCTAGAATTTATTGCAATACCACATGCTGCCTGTAGACAAGCTGTATCAGCCATTGTTTTTACATTCCGGGACAAACTTTTTTAACCCCTTTTCCGACACATGACATACAGTTGTGTCATGATAGGGATGTACTTCCGGACATTTGACCTAACTATTCATCATGTCAACAACAGAGGCTCAGAAGCTGTGTCCGCCAGATGGCCAGAGGAGACCATCTGTAACTGATGGCCAGTATCCTACTGTAAGTGCGAAGACCAGAGTTTACTCCGCTCCCAGATTTTTAAACCCCTACATGCCACCAAGATGCAATTTTGTTTTAATTGGGGTGACTTATAGAGATGTCTAACAATCAAGTCCTTCCCCACAAGGCCACATCAGAACTCAACTGGGCCCTACAAAATCGATGTTGTCTTTTTTTCTTGAAGACAAGAAAATTGCAACCAACTTACAAGCCTTGTAACATCTTAAGAAAAATAAAAGAATGTTTTTTTTAAAAGAAATGTAAACATACTGCAGAGGTTAATCAATAGCTATTTTGTTTGGTGCACCTACTTGTCGTAGAAGTAGAAAAATTTTAACTTTAAAATTTTAGAAAAATTTTGTTTTTAGCTTTTTTACGAATAAGAAGAAGAAATAAAATGTATCAGTACTTTAAAAAAACAATGTGTCACAACAAACAATCTACATAACACATAGGTATGTAATAGCATTAAAAAGTTATTCCCACATAAAGCAATATAATCAGATTTTAAAAAAGAGGGCGGTGTCAGAAAGCTGGCTGCGGTGGAAAGTTCAGAGGTTCTGTTTGGAGAATCCAACACAGATTTGACAGAGTTTACAGAAAAAATAGCTCAGTTTTCCAGTAAAATGACAGCCACCACAACAGAAACCCAACAGATAAGTGGGGTCCGTAGGTGTCTGTCATTTATATGACCCGGTAATGAAGCAAAACCTCTGCCGCATATGTGAACCAGGCCTACCTCAGTGAAGTTAAGTTTTTTGTATTCACTATTTTCAACCAATGTGTTTGTAAAGTTAGACTAGTACAGCCATTGATGTCCAAATGGGTGGTTTAACTTTATCTTCTTCTCCAAAGTACAAAACAATGTTCAGTCACTTTAAGGCTCTGTTCTCAATTACAAGGTGGCTTTAGTTTATAACAAAAGCTACATTGCGCTGGATGAAAAATATCAGTGGCTCCCAATTGGCACCATTAACTTATAACAGGGTTGGTTGGGCCATCTTTCCCACTGGCCACAATAGGCAGTAGTCTGGGGATCCCACGAGCATAGCGGTCCGAGATGGCGAATGTATATCCTGGGAATCCAGGGAATATACTCTGGATTACTGGGTTGGTGCTGCTTATTTAACTGTTTGTGTGTTCTTAAGATGTGCAAACAGATAAAAACCATGGTGAAGCATGGAGGCAGTGGTTAGGAGCATTGACAGTTAGTCTTGTAGACTGCAGGCTGCCTACAAGATGTCAGCGGTCTGTCCAAACATAGGTGGCGTGATGATATGGGTGTGCTTGAGTGTGGTTAGATGCATGGCCTCATGTGGCATCATGTTTTGCCTAGTGTGATGTCATGTACTAAGCCAGAGAGTGGAGTCTAAGGAGCATCTGGTTTTCTTCAGAGCAAGCAGGTTGGACTTCTCTTCGGAGAACTTCCAGTTCGTGGCCCTCTACATTGTTCCTCGAGTTGGCAGCAGGTGGAAGAGAAGGATGGTAAGGGAGCATGAGGCAGAAGCGTCATTGGGGACAAGCAAATGGCTGTAAGCGCATTAGCGAGCTCAGGTTCAGGCATAAGGTCAGGGCAGGTGGTTGACAAGGCAAAAAGGCAATGTACCATAACAGCTGACATGTGAAAGCGGACACCAAT
Source organism: Phyllomedusa bahiana (assembly GCA_025379985.1). NCBI lineage: Eukaryota > Metazoa > Chordata > Amphibia > Anura > Hylidae > Phyllomedusa > Phyllomedusa bahiana. The sequence goes on from JAODAL010017051.1 coordinate 9,846, forward strand.
AACTGGCCATGAAACGCTGGGAGAGGTGTCCTGAAAAAGCTTATGGTCTGAGGTGGTTGACTAAACAGTAGGTAGGTGGCGTGCACTGGATTTTTAAATCAGGATGTGCGACATGTCACCATGTACGCCCCGGAGGACAGCCACATGCATGAGGCTATGCAGAGAAGGCAGGAGGAGCATACTGCAGGTGGGGACGTCGGCTGGGGACGTCGGCTGAGGGCGAAAGAGGAGGTTAGTAGCTGGCGAGGCAGAAGCAGAGAGCAGCCGGACCACAACACATCCCGTTACATGGTACTGGAGGTGGGCACAATAAATAATATTCAGCAAGAACTTTATTAGTGTAACAAAAATATTAATAACAATATAAATAAACACAGAAAAATTTCATCACACAGAATGTAGTTGAAAAAAGCAAACATGACAAGGGCAAATCAATAAAAAACATGTAGCACAAATATATAGAACAAAGACTGGTATACACTCCAGCTAGAGACCCAACGCAGGTTTCACCAGGACAACGGCTTTAGTCCTGGTGAAATGCAGGTCGGGTCTCTAGCTACTGGGTGTACATAGTATGTATGTTATTATTTATGTACTTTTGTAGAGGTTTTGTTGCTCTGCTGTGTGCTCTCATTTTCACTATACTTTATTGATCAATACCATTTCTAACAAATACTATTTTTAGCATCCTACTGTTACTGTGAGCCCAGCAGCTGAATAACTCTGTATTTATATCTGTACATGTGTTACTATTTTTTGTTTATAATCTCTACTTATTGGTAGACACACCAGTATTTGTTCTATATGTGGGGAGTCAGCCTGCCAGTGCTCAGATCACACTGCATCAAATTGGTCTGCATGGCTGTCATCCCAGAGGGAAACCGCTTCTAAATATAGTAATGCACAAGCCCAGAAACAGTTTGCTGGCGACAAGCAGACTGAAGACATGGAATACAGGAACCATGTCCTGTGGTTTGAGGAGACTAAGATAAATTTATTTGGTTCAGATGGTGTCAGGTATTTGGTGGCAGCTAAGTCAGGAGGACAAAGACAAATGTATCACCTACAGTTGAACATAATGGTGGGAGTGTCATGGATCGGGGCTGCATGAGTTCTGCCAGCTGTGGGGAGCTACAGTTCATTGAGGGAACCATGAAAGCCAACATGTACTGTGACATCCTGAAGCATGATTCCCTCCCTTCTGGGCTGCAGGGCAGTATCCAACATGATAATGACCACAAACACCTCCAAGACCACCACTGCCTTGCTAAAGGGAATGAGGGTGAAGGTGCTGGACTGGCCAAGCGTCTCCAGACCTAAACCCTATGGAGCATCTGTGGGGCATCCTCAAATAGAACGTGGAGCAGCACAAGGTCTCTAATATCCACCAGCTCCGTGGAAAAGGATGCCAGTGGCTGCAACCTGTGAAGCTCTAGTGACCTCCGTGCCCAAGATAGTTAAGGCAGTGCTGGAAAATCATGGTGGTCACAGAGAATACTGACACTTTAGGCACAATTTGTCCACTTTCACTTAAAGGAGTTGTCTCATTACAAGCTTTCAGTTTACTTTAAAGTGTCTGGCAGCAAAGGATTTTTTAATTCAAGGGCGTGCTTCTTTTCTGCCTCTTCTCCTCTCTCTTCCCCCCTTCCCTCAGCACACAGACAGCTCTCCTTCTATACAGCAGGGGGGGAAGGCAAGGGGGTTTGCTGCCAGAGTTAACCCTGTGTGTGCCTGCCTAGATCTGCTGCTGGCTGCTCACTGCTGGATCAACTGCACTGTCAGCTCCACAGAGTCAGGAGAGAACAGGGAGAGGGCTGATCTATGAGTGTGGAGAGGTCTGTGAAGCTGTGTATGCTAATAGCAGAGCAAGGGGGGATGTGAAGGTTCCTATACCCCCTGCTTAGCATACAAATCTCTAGCATCTCCAGCAACAACAAACAAATCCTGTCAGAACAGACACAGGGCAGCTGTGAAGTGTGTTACTATAATCATGATGTATCACTAATACAGCAGAGCAGGGAGAGATAGGAACCATTCACATGCCCCCCTTATCTGTTCTATTAGTATAGTCAGAGCTCCACCGACACATCATGATTATAGAAACACATTTCACTGCTGTCATATCTACTGACTACAGATCAGCCTCACTTCTGCCCTCCTCAATCTGTGTAGAGAGCAGGAGGGAGCAGGCACACACAGAAGCCAGAGCCCTCCTCCTCCCTACCCTACAGAAGCATACTGTGCAGGAGTTGCTCTGTGCTCAGACCTGTATTCAGAAGCAGATGAGTCACAAGCACTGGCAGCCAGTGAGATAAATATCAACAGGTCAGCTGCTATAGGGATTTCAGGAGCTGATGCACTACTACTAACAGAGATAACTCAAAATCAGTAGGACATTTGTAATGAACATATATTTCAAAGCTGCTTGTTTTTTAAAGATCTTTTAATTAAAACCCAATCATTGTAGCGAGACAACCACTTTAAGGGTGTTAGCACTTTTGTTGCAGCACCTGACATTGATGGCTGTTTGTTGAGTTATTTTGAGGACACTAAATCTACATTGTTATACAAGCTGTACACTGACTACTTTACATTGCATCTAAGTGTCAGATCCTCAGTGTCGTCCCATGAAAAGTTATAATACAATATCTACAAAAATGTGAGGAGTGTGCTGACTTCTGTGAGATACTGTAATAGTTGCATATGTGAAAAAAAATATATTTTGATGGTAGCGTCCCTTTAAGTTCTCAAAGCTTTTGTTAAGTCCTCACCAAATACATGGAATGGTTATTTTTGCTGAACATCTTTTTTGAATATATCTATTTTTTGTAAATTATGAATCAATTTTAATTTTAAAGCTTCGCTTCTTATCCCGTAGACAATGGGATTAACAATGATGGAAGTAAAGAGTCCAGTGATGGAAATTAGGACATGGACGGTAATAGTAAGAGTCCCACTGTTCAGCCGGTATCTGAGGAAGACAAAAAGGGACCCTGTCATAAAAATGGAGAAGGTGATGATGTGGGTGACCAAGGTGTGGATGGCCTTGAAGGACGCAGTCCTGGGGATCTTCAGGCAAATCAACAACGTCCTTATATAACAGTAGACAATAATCAGCAAAGCACACACGATGAAGAGCAACGTTCCTACAAGTCCAGAAATATTATTCACTGAGGACTCTCCGCACGCCAGTCTGACCATAGACATATTCTCACAGAATACATTGTTAATATTGACTCCACAAAAACGGAGTTGTGCCGTAAATATCACTAGAAGCATGATGAATATGAAGGTTAGAACCCATATGATAGTGATATATTTCAAAACCATCACATTCGTCATGAGGGAAGAGTATCTCAAAGGGTTCCCCACTGCTAGATATCGGTCATAGGCCATGGTGGTAAAGGTAAAAATTTCTACGGTTGAAAAGCTGTGTACACAGAAGGTCTGAGCGAGGCATCCACGGAATGATATGGTTGAGGATCCAGACAGTAAATCAACAATGACCTGAGGGATGATAATTGTGTTTCCAAAAACACCATTGAGTATAAGATTACAAATGAAGATGTACATGGGTTCATGGAGACTTTCCTCAACCCATATGACGTAGACAATCAGACAACTCAACAACGTTGGCATAATATACACAATAAGGGCTAGGACAGAATACAGGATCCAGAATCTTTCCAACTCCAAGAGTCCTAGGAACACGAATGAACTCAAAGTTATGGACGTGTTCTCCATCCTTGGGCTTGATTCATACTGTAGTAATGTCTTGATGGGAGATACATCAGGATGTCTGTGGCAGATTGTGGTTTCTCTCTGTTCCTGAGGCTTCTTATAGGTCTATTTATGCAAGGAATTGCCTCTCAGAGGATTTCATCTCAGAAGATGTAATTGAAGTAACTCATTAAGAAGCAATTTGCTTTGTGATTTTTTTGTGAGATCTACATTCGAATTTCACTGCATTCATTATATTCATTTCTCATCTATAGATCTTATAACTTTCAGAATCTGACCAGGATTTTTGTAGACTCTGTATATGAATACAATAGATGAAGATATAGAAGATAAAGATATAGGAAGATGTGTTTATGCAGACATCTGGTAAATAAGTTTAATATTCAGTATTGAGCTTTGGGAGGTGCTGTGTGCAATGCTTTAGGGGGTGCTATGTGTAGAGCCATAGGAGGTGCTGTGAAGAACCTTAGGAGGTGCTGTGTGTAGAATCTTATCAGGTGCTTTGTGTAAAGTCTTAGGAGGTGCTATATGTAGAGCTTTATGAGGTGCTGTTTGAAGAGCCTTAGGAGGTGCTGTGTGTAGAGTCTTATGAGGTGCTATATGTAGAGCTTTAGGAGGTGCTGTGTGTAGAGCCTTGGGAGATGCTATATGTAGGAGGTGCTGTGTAGAGTCTTAAGAGGTGCTGTGTGGAGAGCATTTGGAGGTGCTGTCTAGAGCTTAGGATTAAACAGAAAAAGATGAGTAGCACTCAGGACCCGTGGGCCAACATTATTTTATGTTGCCCTCAATAGCTTAGACCCAGTGAGCAGTGATAGACAAGGTCCTAAAGCAGGCAGAAGGACCATTTCTCCACTTTTTCCTAAGGACACCACCACCATGTGCTGGCAACGCCAGCACATGGAGTGGACATCATCTTGGATTCGGAGCTTCAGCAACTCCACTTACAATATCCAGCTCTCATACAAAATCCATCCTCACCAGCTCACATACAATATCCAACCCCACTGGCCCACATACAATATCCAGAATGATTTGATAGTCTTGAGATTTTATTGTAACCTTCAAATATTAAATACGCCCTGTGCCAGATGCAGCAAAGCAGCCACAATACATAACTGAGCCTCCTCCATGTTTCACAAGAGGTAAAACATTCTTTTTTGTACACTACATTTTTATGTCTCTGAACATGTGACTTGCCAATAAGCTCCAGTTTTGTCTCATCTGTCTAAAGCACATTTTTTCAGAAGCTTTGTTGCTTCTCAACAGGCAACCAGTCCACATACAATATCCGTCTCTCCCAGCACCAGTCCACATACAATATACAGCTCTGATACAATATCCACCCACATACCCGCTCATTTGTAATATCCACCTTCCGCCACCAGCCCACATACAATATCCGCTCCCCCACAAGCCACATACAATATCTGTTCCCCCACCAGCCCACATACAATATCCACTTCCTCCATCACCCCACATACAATATCCACCCCCCACCTGCCCACATACAATATCCACCTCCATCAGCCCACATACAATATCCACCCCCCACCAGCCCACATACAATATCCACATCCTGTTACGGGCAGTGCTGCAGCCCGACATGCTGGCTGCGGTTGCACCTGTGTTCCCTCCCCCGCACACTGCCAGGGACGGAAGGCGCCACGGCCCACATATTGGGCTGCGGGCACGCTCGTTATTCTGGCAGGTAGTCACCTAGCCGTGCTCATGCTCGTCTGTGTTCCTCTGCCGGCTGCTGTGCGCCCCTGCTCAGGCGGGTGTGCGCGTGCCGGCTATCTGAGAGTTAAAGAGCCAGTGCCCCATTATTTGGCTAATTGCCAGGCACTGATCCTATATATTCTGAGCTCCTTCCTCACTACCATGCCAGAACTACAGTCTACAGAAAGTGTTCCAGACTGTGTTATTATTCTACCGTGTTCCAGTCCCTTTGCTACGTTTCCTGACCACGAACCTTTGCTGCCTCTCCTGACCTTCCTGCCTGTCACTGACCCCGAGCCTACCTGACAATTCTGTACCTCGCCTCACCTCGGCTGCCACTGCAGGCAAGTCACGCCAAGAGTAGCGACCTGGGGGTTTGCTTGCCACAGCAAGTCCAACCTGCTTTGTGGTGGACTCTGGTGAAAATCAGCAGCTCCTTAGACTAAACTCCCTGTGCGGCTTATACCATTGCCTGCAGTGGTACAGCGGATCCACTACTCCAGCTGTTACAGTTAAATCCGGTCATGGGTCCTGCCAAGGTGCCTCTACCAAGTGTTGTGGACCTCACCACCGTTGTGACTCAACAATCTCAGTGTAACGGCTGGGTAGTGGATCCTTTGGACCACCGCAAGCGATGATAGCTAAGCCACGCCAGGGAACGGAATCTAAGTAGCCCCCGGTTTTCACCAGAGCCCGCCACAAAGCGGGATGGACTTGCTGCGGCGTGAGGCTACCAGGTCGTCCCTCCTGACGTGACTTGCTTGCGATGGCGGCCGAGGTGCAGCGAGGTACAGAGTCGTAGTCCAGTAAACGTAGTCGTGAGCAGGCAGAAGGTCAGGGCAGGCGGCAATGGTTCGTGGTCGTAGACAGACAGGAAGGTCAGGGCAGGCGGCAGAGGTTCGGAGTCGGGAAACGTAGCAATGGGTCTGGTACACGGTAAGGCGAGAATATACTTTTGGAACGCTTTCTCTAGGGCTCGGGGCAACATAGATCCAGCAAAGGAAGTCCTGCTGACGTCACCAATAAATAGGGGAAGCACCTGGCAAGCAGCCAATTATCGGCAAGCTGGCCCTTTAAATGCACAAGGATGAGCGCGCGCGCTAGAGAACGGGCACGCGTGCCACGGTCGGCAGGGGACGCCGACAGAGCAGGAACGAGGTCAGGTGAGTGAACGGAGCGAGCGCGCCCGCGGCCCGTCCCGCGGCCCGCAGCGCCACCCGTCCCGGACAGGGATCCCGGAGAGAGGGCACGGGTGCGCCTGCGGCTCGCGGGCCGGAGCGCGGCGCCGCCCGCTACACTCAGCAGACAGTGCAACAGGTACAGCAGTTAAGCCAGCTGTCCATAATGATACCGCAGCTCCACTCTCTTTTCAGCAACAGTCACAGTCTACTCCAGGAGCCTACTCTGTGCCATCTGTCAGCCCAAAGCTAGGGTTGTCAATACCAATGAAGTCTGATGGAGACCCTAAACTCTGCAGGGGTTTTGTAACCCAGTGTTCCAGGCACGTGGAACTGATGGCCAACCAGTTTCCTACCGAACGGTCCAAGGTGGCGTATGTGGTCAGCTTTCTAACTCTGAAAGCCCTGCCGTGGGCCACTCCCCTCAGTGATTGCCAATCTTCAGGCTTTCTTAGCGGAATTCCCTGGCAGGTTCTAGTAATCTGCCCATGAGTTCTCGGCTGAAACAGTGCTCCTGAACCTACACCAAGGAGACTCCTCTGTCAGAGACTATGCTGTCCAGTTCCGCACCCTGGACTCAGAACTGTCCTGAAACGACACAGCGCTATGTGCCACATTCAAAAAGGGACTCTCCAGTAGAATAAAAGATGTGCTGGGTGCACGGGATCTACCTTCTTCCTTGAGTAATCTTATTCACTTGACCACCTGCATTGACATGCGCTTTACCGAGAGACAGGAAGAACCTTGCCTAGAATGAGAACCGGTCCGGTTGCATCGTCTACCTTATCTGGCTCTGATGTATCAAAGGCTTCCACTGCCTCCTTTGCTGGAAATTTGTGCCTCTATTGTGCCAATCCTGAGCATTTCCGCAGGAGTTGCCCTGTACATCCGCAGTGTCTGGGAAATGCACGCACCTAGGCTACGTGGGAGAGGCGTCCTTAGGTGTGAATATTTCCTCTCCACGTCCCTTTATACTTGTCCAGCTTAGCTCCCCTACTGGTGCCATGTTCCAAACCTTTTCCTTTGTGGATTGAGGATCTGTCTGGAACTCACTGGTCCATAAGTATAGTCCCCAAGTGGTCCGGCTTGCCAAGCCTCTGAATATCGCCTCTATCAACGGAGAGTGCCTGAGTGACTCTATACATTACCATACAGAACCCCTGAGTCTTCAAGTAGGGGTGTTGCAGTTCTTCTCGGTCTTCCCTGGCGTCAGCGTCACACTCCGGTGCTCAACTGGCAAATGGGTGAAGTCACACGTTGGGGACAAGCCTGTCATACCCGGTGCCTTTTGGGGCCACATCTGGTGCACTCTACCTCTCCTCTAAAGTCATTAACTCCTCTACTTTGGCTTTCTTCCTCTCATCAGGACTATGCAGATGTATTTTGCAAGAGACAGGTCGAGACCCTTCCACATCACCGTGTGCTCGTTATGCTGGCAGGTACTCACCTAGCCACGCTCCTGCTCATCCATGTTGTGCTCCCGCTCCCTAGGGCACACGCACACTGGTTCTTTGTGATTTAAAAGGCCAGCACGTCAGCAACTGGCTACTTGCTTGGCACTGACCTTATATATTCTGAGCTCCTGCCTTATTTCACTGCTAGATGTAGGCCTAAGAAAAAGCTTTGTAGACTGAGTTATTGTTCTACTGTGTTTCAGTCCCTTTGCTACATTTCCTGACCATGAACCTGTGCCGCCTGTCCTGACCTTCCTGCCTGTCCGCGACCACGAGCCTGCCTGATGATTCTGTACGTTGCCTCACCTCGGCTGCCACTGCAGGAAAGTCACGGCAGGAGTACCGACTTGGGGGTTCATTTGCCGTAGCAAATCTAACCCGCTTTGCGGCGGGCATTGGTGAAAGCCAGCCACCCCTTAGACTCCACTCCCTGGTGCGGCTTATTACATCACCAGGAGCCAACATAAAATATCTGCTCCTCCCACCAGCCTATATACAATATCTGCCCCCCACCAATCCACATCCAATTTATGTCTCACCACCTCCCCAACATTTTACCTTGGTCACGCACCTCACGACTTTCTAAAATGAACAACACTGTAAACACAAGCAAGAAAGTAAAAGTAAAGTAAAAACCCCTAACCACAACATAAGAGACACTCATTTTTACAATCAGGGATACTGCTACTATACAAGAGCCAATATAACCTACAATATTATCATGAAGAGACCACAAAGTGGTCAGACACCAGCTCAGGTCAACATCACATGACTACAGCACTGATCCAACACAGAAGCAAAAAGCCCCCTGACATCCAGTGACTCCCAGGAGACATCTTATCTTATCAGCACTTCTCTCCCAATTCCTAACTCTGTACAAACTCCCCATGGTAACATTAACATTATCATCATTACCTTCACACGTTGTTTCCCCAAATTTTGCCACATACCCAATTGCTCAGTTCTAATCCTCAAATACAATACAATTGTTATTAAACATAATCACGTCGCTCATTGGGGTAACCGACAAAAACATCTCCACATTATACGCATACGCGCATGGATCATGGTCTATGTTGCTTCCTACTAATAAAATTGAATTTCGCTCGCATATCCGCGGTTTGAAAAGTCATCACTAAAGTATTTAATTAAAAATTCCAATGATGACTATCTGCATTATTTGAGTCCAAGTCAGTGATGTTTTTGTCCGAGGTGGGTAAAAATTAAGTGGGAGCCTTTTTCGTCAAGGACCATGGTCTGGATATAATCCCCCTCTGGGCTGGGGAGGATATCCACTCTAGTAGAAAGAATATACAGGAAGGAAGGTTGGCAAAAGTTAATATCAGGATGGATATGTGCGCATATGTCAGGAAAGATTGATGCCTGAAATAAAGTTGATTCAGATGTAAAATCCTTTATTTTCGTTAGCAGATTTTTATACAGGTGCTTTAGATGTGTGGTAACATTAACATTATCATCATTACTTCACATTTTGTATTACAATTTGCAATACAATTGCTTAGTTTAATCATAATACAATACAATTGGTTAGTTTAATCATAATACAATACAATTGGTTACCTACAATAAACATTCTCCACATTATGCAAGCAGCACTATTTACATTGTCTTTGTTTTGCTTTACTAATAATTAATTTGCTGCATATCACCTGGTATTGAAACAGTCATCACTAAAGTATTTAATTAAGAAATAAAAACAACTGACCTAACTATCTGATTATTTGAATACTAAGAAAACAGGATGTTTATTGTCGAGGTGGCTAAAGAATCTAAGGGAATTTTTCGTCATGGACAATGTCATGGATAGTCCCGCAATCCCCGTTCTGGGCTGTGGCCACATCCACTCTGCCCAGGTGCATATTCAACCGGCCCTGCTCTGCTGAATGTCAGCATGCACGTGTGTGGCAGCTCTTCTATATTTAAAGGGCCAGTGAGCCAGTAATTGGCTAATTGCCGGGCGCTGACCTTATATCTTCTTGAATCCTCCTACACTCTCTGCCAGAATATTGGTGTTCCTTAGTGTTGGAGAGAGTTCTTGTCTGTCTGTGTACCAGTTATTCCTGCAATCATTTCCTGACCATGTTGCCTGACGCCCACCCTGACCTTATCGCCTGTCCCTGACTACGCCTCTGTTTAATGATTCTGTACCACACTGCACCCCGGCTGCCATCGCAAGCAAGTCACGTCAGGGGTAGCGACCTGGTAGTTTCCCACCGCAGCAAGTCCAACCCGCGTTGCGCACGATCTCTGGTGAATACTGGTGGCTACTTAGACTCCACTTCCTGGTGTGGCTTATACCATCGATTTCGGGGGTTCAGTGAATCCACCTACATCCACGACATTATACTCTGGCCATGGATTCCACCTGGGTGCCTCTATCCAACGTCCCTCAACCACAGCTGCACCTTTGTCTGTTGTCAGCATGCACCTTGTGACTTTTCTATCAGGACATGGGTATTGGGCTATATTGCAGGCTAACTTATATCATTGGAACCCAAAGCTGCATACCACATATGGTGCCTTGTGGGACAAGTCTTGTACCATGTTGTTTTTTGCATTTTCCCGACCACCTTTTCCAACCCCTCTGACCACATTTGACATCTTTTATATGTCACTGACCAGGTGTCTTCCAACAGTGACATAACAAGTCACTGTCAACAAAAGGGGGTTAGAAACTGGTGTCCACCAGAGTCCACAAAGACTTGTGCCCGATCCGGTATTCTGCTGGTACTTGCTCCATACCAGAGTTTATCCATCCCCATTTCTTAAACACCTTACTCCACGGACATTTTTTTAAATTGGTGACTTCACCCGAGTTTCTCAATCAAGTCTCCCTCAAAACCAGCGCAAACTGAACTGGTCCTAATAACATTCTGTGACCCTTTTTTTTGAACTAAGGGGTAGGTCAATGCAACTAACTTACAAGCCGTGTAACATCTTTGGAACAATGAAGTAACCAATGTTTTTATTCTGAACAAATTATATGTCAACATAAAGTAAACATACAATAGATGTTAATCAATAGCTTTTTTTGTTTGGTACAACTATTTGTCTTAAAAACAGAAAAATTCAAACTTTTAAATTTTAGAAAAACGTAAATTTTTTTTTGTTTTTTGACAAATAAGAAGAACAAATAAAATGTATCACTAATTTAAAAAAACAATGTGTCATGAAAAACAGTCTCCAAAACGCATAAGTATGTAATAGCATTAAAAAGTTATCTGTAATATAAACAGATTTTTAAAAAAGAGGGCAGTGTCAGAAAGCTCAATACTGGCTGTGGTGGAAATAGGGTTAAATTCATATTGGTGTCAGAAGTTCCGTTTGAAGAATCCAACACAGATTTGTCAGAGATTACAGAAAAAATAGCTCAATTTTTCCAGTAAAATGACGGCCACCACAAAAGAAACCCAACAGATCAGTGGGGTCTGTGGGGTTCAGTTGGTGTCTGTAACTGACCAGTAACGTCTCTGCAACGGAATCTCTGGCACAGATGTGATCCAGGCCTACCTCAATGAAGTTAAGTTAGACTAGTACCGCCATTGATGACCAAATGGGTGGTTTAACTTTATCTGGGCTCTGTTCTCAACTACAAGGTGGCTTCCGTTTATAACAGAAGCTTGATTGCTCTGGATAAAAGATATCAGTTGCTACCAATTGGCACCTTTAAGAGGGTTGGTTGGGCCATCTTATCCATTGGGCACAATAGGCAGTAGCCTGGGGATCCCACGAGCATAGGGGTCCGAAATGGCAAATGTATATCCTGGGAATCCAGGGCATATACCCTGGATCTCTGGGTTGGCGCTGCTTATTTAACTTTTTATGTGTTCTTAGGATGTGCAAACAAATAAAAACCATGGTGTAGCAGGGAGGCATTGACCAGCACTGCCAGTTAGTCTTGTAGGCTGCAGGCTGTGTCAGTGAGGTGTTCGCGACATAAGTGGCGTGATGATATGAGTGTGCTTGAGTATGGTTAGATGCATGGCCTCACGTGGCGTCATGCTTGGGCATGGCTTGAGTCATGACTTAGTGTGATGTCTTGTATTACATCAGGGAGCGGAGTCTAAGGAACCTCTGATTTTCGTCAGCGCAAACAGGTTGGACTTTGCTTCGGGGAACTCCCTGGGCATGACCCCATACATTTTTCCTTGAGTTGGCAGCAGATGGGAAAAGTAAGATGGTAACGGAGTGTGAGCCAGAAGCGTTATCAGTAACAGGGAAATAGTCAGGGCTGGTTACACACTAGCAATGTCAGGTTCAAGCATAAGGTCAGGGAAGGTGACAAGGCAGGAAGGTAATCAGATCAAATGTATCAGAACAGCTGACATGACAAGATGGACACCAATAAGCTTATGGTTTGAGGTGGTTGGCTAAACAGTCTGAAAATGGCAAAGACCTGAGTTTCGACCACACACAATTGTTTATTGCAAACAAGAAATTTGAACCAGTCAAGAGTTAGAGATGGGCGAATTGATTCTAACGAAGTGGAATTCGTTTAGAATTTCAGGAAAACTTTGGTTCTGAATGAAGTCGAAGTTTGGGGTATTTCGGGTGAACGAAGTGTGCTGTTGATTGATAAAATGGCTGCGAGCACATGGCGTTACAAGGGGCAAAGCACTCAGGGAGGAAGAAGGACATAGCATGCATGACATGTGCAGAGCTGAAGCCAATCAGAGACCGGCGGGATTCTGTGACGTCACTGCACTATATAAGTACGGGCACGACGCCGGGAGCTCACACTCCTTCTCACTGTACTGATCAGGGAAGGTGCTGCCACGACTGCTTGTAGTAGCTCTTACTGAAGATCTGATTTTTATACAGCGTTTTTTGTGGGGTGTCTCAGCTTGTCTCAGAGACTGCTTCTCTTAATGTTCTATTTCTGATTTTTTGGTGTATTGGATCTGAAGTCCAGTGTGCTTCCACTGCAGCTGCATATACATTTTAATGCTATCTGCTCCACAAGCACATTGAATATCCAAGGGTATCTAAGCCAGTTCCTGTTGTATTCATTTAAAAGAAACAGCGTTTTTATAATACAAATACCACTTCATTTTTGGCTGCTCAATTCTTTTGCGCAATTTACATCCAGGGGTTAATTAAGCGTTGTTCTGCTGTTGTGGTGACTCCAAGAAACCGTCTTTTTCACTGCCAAAAATTACAATTTTCCTGTACCATAATTCACAAGCGAAGGTTAATTACAATTTTTTTCTCTTGTTGTGTAGCGTAGAAAACACGCAATTGTAACACGCTATAAAGCTAGTAGTTTCTGGTTGCTCAATTCTTTGCGCAATTTACATCCAGGGGTTAATTAAGCGTTGTTTTTCTGCTGTGGTGACAAAAATAAACCGTCTTTTTCACCGCCAAAAATTACAATTTTCCTGTACCATAATTCACAAGCAAAGGTTAATTACAATTTTTTCTCTTGTTGGGTAGCATAGAAAACACGCAATTGTAACACGCTACAAAGCCAGTAGTTTCTGGTTGCTCAATTCCTTTGCGCATTTACATCCAGGGGTTAATTAAGCATTGTTTTTCTGCTGTGGTGACAAAAATAAACTGTCTTTTTCACTGCCAAAAATTACAATTTTCCTGTACCATAATTCACAAGCAAAGGTTAATTACAATTTTTTCTCTTGTGTGTAGCGTAGAAAACACGCAATTGTAACACGCTACAAAGCTAGTAGTTTCTGGTTGCTCAAATCTTTTGCGAAATTTACATCCAGGGGTTAATTAAGCGTTGTTTTTCTCCTGTGGTGACAAAAATAACCCGTCTTTTTCACCGCCAAAAAATAAAATTGTCCTGTACCATAATTCACAAGCAAAGGTTAATTACAATTTTTTCTCTTGTTGTGTAGCATAGAAAAAACACGCAATTGAAACACACAAAGCTAGTGTTTGGGTTGCCAAATTCTTTTGCCATTTACATCCGGGGGTTTAATTAAGCGTTGTTCTGCAGTTGTACTCTAAAAGAAACTTTTCACCGCCACAGAAAAAATTTTCTGTCATAATTCAACCAAGGGTTTAATTTTTAACCCGGGTTTGTGTTTTTAAATTCAGTAAAATACACAGAGTTTTTGAACCCATACAAGTCAATTTCTCCTCCCCATTTTAGGGGGCGCAATTTATATCCAAGGGTTACCCAATTTTTTAGGGGGTTCATTTGGGTAAATACAGGGTGTGTATTTATCATATCAGATATCTTCATCAATCATGTCTGAAATTTTAAAAAACAAAATGTCAGACAGAGAGGGGGCAGGTTTTCACCTGCGAGTGGGCAGGGCACAAAAAATTCCTGGAGCAGATCGGCACAGAAAGGGGGACGTGCAGAGGGGCCCCAAACCGTGGGGCCCCACAACTGCCGCTGTCACTAGGGCCGTGTATGACAGAAACCCCAATGTTTGATTGGTTATGGTCATCCACTTTCCCCCCATATGACATCTGACAACCCCAACCAAGAGTCGGGGGGGAAGGGCAGGCACAACCTTAGTTTGGCAGGGCCCCGGGAGCGGGTCAGCCCCCCTCCCCTTCCCCAACCCGCCTCTGTCCCACCGGTTTCCCTCACCCGAGATCTACAATTGGTCGGGCTCACGCCATTTTTAAGCGAGGATAAACAATTTGAGGAGGGCAGTCGGCTACTTGGCAGCAAAAAAGGGGGGGCCATACCCCCTGCTTCTTGCAGTAGGGGCAAAGTATGATTTGAAGGGGCAGGGAGGTTGTTTGAGGGGCAGCCTCGCATACAAGCCGGTGGAGGACACATGACGTGAACACAAATAGATGATGATATAGCTAAACCGCATTTGGGGGAGGGGGGTGAGGAAAGGGCTTCATCATCTCGGGAGAAGGGGCGTAGCTTCCCGGTCGGGCAGCAGCGCAGCCACAAGGGGGTCGTGGGGCCGTGATCCCGGTACAGCATGTGAGGTGGGGACCAAGCGGCCACGGGTAAAAAACCCTTCGGGGGCCCCAAGAAGTAGGGGGACAGGGGCTCAGCGGGGCAGGGGCGGCAGTAGTCACTCATGCGGGCGGGCGGTAAAACCCGATACCCCGGGGGGGGTGGCATTTCTTTGCTAAGACACCGGGGAAAGCCGAATAATGGGTAATTGAATCTGTGGGCAGAAAGTAAAGCGTGGCCGGGGACTATTTTGGGAACCACGGCCCGGTCAACACATGAGTGTCACCATGGGTGGCCTGGGAGAAACTGGTCAATGTGGTGGCCACCCTCCCGCCGCAGCAACAGCGCACAGCACGGCCAGTGGCCCCATCCCATTCAGCCAGTAAAAGGCTCCACCACCTCTGCAAAGGGGAGGTTTTTTTTGACATCATCTCCCGGCCAGATCTTTTGCTCCTCCTCTCATGGCCCAGCAGTCGTTCAGCGAGGAATTGCAAAGAGAAAACGTATGGCCCCCAACCCCCTAAGGTACAGCGGCTGCCCGGCTCCTGTCCAAGTTTGGTACGCAGTCCCCCCCTTTTCCCAAAGGGGGGACTCTGCACCATTCAGGAACTAAGGCTTGTGCCGACCCGGATTGAGAGTTCCCAACCCGTAATTTCTTTTCCAAAAAGGCAGTACCAGCATTTATAAATATGTAGAACAGAAGGTGGGCCAGTCCTTTTAAGCTTATGGTTTTGTCAAGGTGCATGGCCGCGGACGTCTGGGCTGTAACTACGGTCGGGGCCAGTACTGCCCTTTCGGCCCCATGGGTGAATGTGCTTCTCCCGGAAACCCAAACAACTTAAAAGGAGCCGCCGCTTTCTCCTCCCAGTTGAAAAATGCTGCTCCTGCGCCAATGCCGCCTCCCCCCTCCACCACCCCCATTCACCTCCAAAAAGTACTCTCCATCACACCACTTTGTAGGGCACACGGTGTCAGCGTTTTACCCCGGGCTTGCCTCGGCAAACAGTACACGGGGAGGAACTGCTCGCTATGCAGCAAAAAATCGTTTTGTGGCTTTCCCCCCGCCCAACTGCAAAATGGGAACCCAGGTGACTGAACAAGGGAGGAACTGGTTCCGCGCTGCCCCGAGGAGGGAGGGTCCATGCGCCCTGCATGGGACGTGTTCAATCTGGTTATAAAAGGGGGTTCTGAAGTCTTCCCCCGATCTCAAAGCTTTCTGAAAAGGCCAGGAAACTTTGCATCACTTTATCCATCGTACAAACCCAGAACACCATCCTCGGTTGCAGGGGAAAAGGCCTCCCCCAACACACCTGATATGCGTGTTTCCCCCCCTTTTGAATTCACCCTCACAGTTGGGACCGACTGTTGAAAAGGAAAGGCCTTAACGATTTTTTGATGACCAGGCAGACAGAAGACTCCCCTGGGAATTTGATGTCAGCCAGTGGCAGCCTTTCGTACCTGCCTTTGTTGAGGCCCTTCGAGGAGGGACGTTATTTTTCAGTCCCCGGACTACGGGATGAATAAGCATTTTCCACTCTTCATGTCCAAAAAATGCTGAAAAATCTGTCGGGCAGGGGTGAACGTGGCGACTCAATCTCGTGGCCACATGAGTCCGGGGGGGGACTGAAAAAGAGGAGGAGGGGGGACATTGGACAGAAATTGTCTTTGAAAAAGAGTGGGTTTTCTCCCCCGGGACAAGGAGGGGAGCAGGAGGCTGGAGGAGGTTTATGAAAATAGGGAAGACGAGGCAAGAAACCCCCCCCACCGGGCGTATACAGGGAAAGGAGGGGAAAAGGGGCCCCTCGGATCACTTTTCGATGGCCCCCCAGCATGCTTATTTTTTCCCGGCTATGACGCGAAAACAGCATCCGGCCAAGGGGATAAATTTGGCTTCCCCCCCATTTGGGCCCCGCTTACCGGCCAAAATGGGAAACCTTTTCCCAGCTATTGAGAGGGAAAGGGCAAACTCAAATACATAGGGAAATCCTCCCAATCATTGGCCCCTGCCCATTTCGGCATCGTCCCTCCTCGACCCTCTGACCGGGGGGTTCCTCAGCCTCACGCACTACTGCCCGGTGCTGGGGGGGGGGTGGGGGGAGGGCGTACCGCCCATCGCAGTAACCTAAGTCTGGAAACACGATGAGCAGCTTCCCCCACCCCCTAGTGAGGAGGGTAGTCGCCAGCAGCACAGTACGGCCTGGAGCAGCCCGAACAACCCGGGGGGTGGCCTACTTGGAAAAAGAAACTCCCCCCACCCCCGTTGAAATCCCTGGACTATGGGGAGCCAAATGGATGTGTGGCCCCAACTTCCAGTTTAGTGGAGAAGCGTCCTGCCCGGCCGTATGTAACAAGGCGGGTGTTCAGTGCGGCGGGGGCCATCGTTACCCCAAAGGGAACCGCTTGTCCACGGGAAATTGGGAAAGACTGACCTTTCAAGATGAAAACGGGGTGGATCGGCCAGGTTTCCACACAAAATGCCCCTTTGGGGCGCAATACCTATGGCCTACCCCCAAAGTAGAAAAAAGTCGGGGCAAAAAAACCTCCTCAGCCACTATTCGGTGCCCCCCCCCCCTGAGCCACAATCTGCTGCGGTTCCCCATCTACCCCCAACCATCTTTAAAGGGACTGGTTATGCCACCCACCTCCCACTCGTCATTGTTTTCCCCTTCCCACCTCATCGCTGCTGTGGCTGCTGCCATGACCCCCACACTGTGTCATTTTCCCCCTCTGTGGCCATCCTGTTTTTTGCCACCTCCCGAAAGTCTTGTGCCCTGTCTGACCCATCTGCGCTGTGGCTGCTGCCGGACCCCCCCACTGTGTCATTGTGCCACTGTCTGACCTCAGTGCGCTGTGGCTGCGCCTGACCTAACCCCCAAATGTATTTTGCCCCTGTCTACCTCAAGCTGCTGTTGGCTGCTGGGCCCTGCCTCCACACGTGGCATTGTGCACGTTGACCTCATTCTGCTGCTGTGGCTGCTGCCCGACCTACACACTGTGTCATTGTCCCAAACTGTCTGACCTCATGCTGCGCTTGGGCTGCTGCCGTGACCTCCACACTGTTGTCATTGTGCCACTTTCTGTCCTAAATGCTGCGGGCTGTGGCTGCTGCCGTGACCTACACACTGTGTCATTGTCCCACTCTGTGGCCTACTCCTGTTTTTTCCACCTCCAGAATGTGATTGTGCCACTGTCTGACCTCATGCTGCTGCTGTGGCTGCTGTCGTGACCTACACACTGTGTCATTGTCCCACTCTGTGGCCTACTCCTGTTTTTGCCACCTCCAGAATGTCATTGTGCCACTGTCTGACCTCATACTGCTGCTGCCGTGACCTACACACTGTGTCATAGTTGTTCCATTTATCCAGTTTACTGTTATGGATGTAATTCCAGCTTCTCTTCACCTGTAGAGGTATAAAAATTAACCAGAACATCTCCCATTGACTTTAATGGGGTTCGAGTTCTAGTTCGAGGTCCTATTCAAACTAGAACTTTTTACTGCTCGCTCATCTCTAGTCCCTGTCCCTGTTGGGGATCACAATCTAAATTCCAGGTAACCTATCAGTAAGTTTTAAAAAAAAGTAGGAAACACATGGAGAACATACAAACTCCATGCATTGGTTTCATTTGAACCCAGGACAGTGCTAACCTCTGAGCCACCAATCTTTTTTTTTATTATTGGCACCTCATGGGCCCTTCAAGTGGAGATTGTTCCTATTGGAGAAACTCAGGTACAACCCTAAAGACAAATTTTCAGCTCATAGTTCTTAACAACTATTGACCAGAAATATTTTCAATGTCTTCAACTGATCACTTCGGTATCATGGACATGGAGATTCCCATTAACCCCTTAAGCAGTCATAACTTCGTTATTTTTTTCTATGATGCAATTTTATGAGAACTTGTCTTATGCCGAAGAAGTTGTATTTTTGGGGGCGTAGTTTGAATTTACATATAAATTGCTGTGTAGTTTAAATAATTTTTACAGCGTGAACATAAAAAAGTATTCTGCATCTGTTTTCTTAAATTAATTTTTACACCATTCATAGTTTACACTAAATAACCTATTAGATTAATTCTACAGGTTATTATGGTCGTGTGGATACCTAACATGTGTACCATTTTTTTGTTTGTTTAATGTATTCACAATAATGTTTTTATTAAATATTTATTTATTTTTTCCATACTTTTTTCCATTTTTTACTTTTGTTTTTTCTTTATCCCATTAAATGAAAACTATGGTACACTTTATTTTATACTTAGTAATATAAACTCCACCAAGAAAAGAAATGCTTCTTAAATACCCTCTGACAACCCATTAGTACATGGAACCCACAAGAAGGAAAAAAGGAGTGCCAGAGGTAAATGTACATAGAAGATAAAAATGTACAAAAAATAATATTCAACAAGTACTTTATTAGTGGAACAAAAATATTAATGACAATATAAATAAACACAGACACATTTTATCACACAGGACGTAGTTGAGAAAAACATACAAGAGCAAATCAATAAAAAACATGTAGCACAAACATAAAGAACAAAGACTGGTACGCCCACCAGCTAGAGACCCACCGCGGGTTTCGCCAGGACAACGGCTTAGTCCTGGTGAAATGCAGGTCGAGTCTGTAGCTGGTGGGTGCACTTAGTATGTATGCCATTATTTATGTACTTTTGTAGAGGTTTTGTTGCTCTACTGTAAGCTCTCGTTCTCACTATACTTTATAGATCTATACCATGGCTAATAAATACTATTTGTAGCATCCTACTATTACTGAGAGCATAGCAGCTGATCAACTCTGTATTTATATCTGTACATGTGTTACTATCTATTGTTTATAATTTCTACTTACTGGTACACCCACCAGTCTTTGTTCTTTATGTGGGGAGGCAGCCTGTCAGTGCTCAGACTACACTGCATCAAATTGGTCTGCCTGGCTGTCGTCTCAGAGGGAAACCTCTACTAAAGATAATAATGCACAAGCCCAGAAACAGTTTGCTGGAGACAAGCAAACTGAAGATATGGAATACTGAAAACATGTCCTGTACTCTTATGAGACTAAGATAATCTTATTTGGTTCAGATGGTGGCAAGTTTGTGTGACGGCAACCAGTTGAGGAGTAAAAAGACAAGTGTGTCTGCATACAGTCAGGCATGGTGGTGGGAGTGTCATGTTTTGGGGCTGCATGAGTGCTGCCGGTTGTGGGGAGCTACAGTTCATTGAGGGAACCATGAATGCCAACATGTACTGGGACATACTGAAGCAGAGCATGATCCCCTCCCTTCTGGGCCGCAGGGCAGTATCCAACATGATAACAACACCAAACACCTCCAAGACCACCACTGCCTTGCAAAAGAGAATGAGAGTAAAGGTGCTGGCCTGGCCAAGCCTCTCCAGACCTAAACCCTATGGAGCATCTGTGGGGCCTCCTCAAACGGAAGGTGGAGGAGCGCAAGGTCTCTAACATCGACCAGCTCCGTGGAAGAAGATTCCAGTGGCTGCAACCTGTGAAGCTCTAGTGACCTCCATGCCCAAGAGAGTTAAGACAGTGCTGGAAAACAATGTTGGCCACACAAAATATTGACACTTTGGGCACAATTTGTCCACTTTCACTTAAGGGTGTGTTTACTTTTGTTGCCAGCACTTTAGACATTAATAGTAGTGTTTTGAGTTATTTTGAGGACACCAAATTTACTCTGTCATACAAGCTGTACACTGACTACTTTACATTGCATCAAAGTGTCATATCTTCAGTGTTGTCCCATGAAAAGATATAATACAATATTTACAAAAATGTGAGGGTTGTACTGACTTTTGTGAGATACAGTAATAGTAGCATATTGCTGTCAATATGTGAAAAGAAAATATTTCGATGGTAGTGTCCTTTTAAGTTCTCATACCTTTTATCGAGCCCTCACTAATTACATGGAATGGTTATTTTTGCGGAAAATAATTTTTGAATATATCTATTTTTTGTAAATTATGAATCAATTTTAATTTCAAAGCTTCAGTTCTTAACCCGTAGACAATGGGATTAACAATGATGGAAGTAAAGAGTCCAGTGATGGAAATTAGGACATGGACGGTAATAGAAAGAGTCCCACCGTTCAGCCGGTATCTGAGGAAGACAAAAAGGGACCCTGTCATAAAAATGGAGAAGGTGATAATGTGGGTGACCAGGGTGTGGATGGCCTTGAAGGACGCAGTCCTGGAGATCTTCAGGCAAATTAACAGCGTCCTTATATAACAGTAGGCAATAATCAGCATAGAGCACACAATGACGAGCAACGTTCCTACAATTCCAGAAATATTATTCACTGAGGAGTCCCCGCAGGCCAGTCTGACCATAGACATATTCTCACAGAAGATATTGTTAATATTAATCCCACAAAAACGGAGTTGTGCCGTCATTATAACTAGAACCAAGATGAGTATGAAGGTCAGAACCCATATGATAGTGATATATTTCAAAACCATCATATTCGTCATGAGGGAAGAGTATCTCAAAGGGTTCCCCACTGCTAGATATCGGTCATAGGCCATGGTTGTAAAGGTAAAAATTTCTACCGTTGAATAGCTGTGTACACAGAAGGTCTGAGCGAGGCATCCACGGAATGATATGGTTGAGGATCCGGACAGTAAATCAACAATGACCTGAGGGAAGATAATTGTGTTTCCAAAAACACCATTGAGTAGTAGATTACAAATGAAGATGTACATAGGCTCATGGAGACGTTCCTGAACCCATATGACATAAACAATCAGACAACTCAACAACGTTGGCACAATATACACAATAAGGGCTAGGACAGAATACAGGATCCAGTATCTTTCCAACTCCAAGAGTCCTAGGAACACGAATGAACTCAAAGTCATGGACGTGTTCTCCATCCTCGGGTTTCATTCATAATGTAGTAAGGTATTGATGGCAGATACATCAGGATGTCTGTGGCAGATTGTGGTTTATCTCTGTACCTGAGGCTTCTTATAGATCTATTTGTGCAAGGAATTCCCTCTCAGAGGATTTAATCTCAGAAGATGTAATTGAAGTAACTCATTAAGAAGCAATTTGCTTTGAGATTTTTTTGTGAGATCTACATTTGAAATTCACTACATTCATTATATTCATTACTCATCTATAGATCTTTTCACATCCAGAATCTGACCAATATTTTTGTAGACTCTGCGGTCACTGAAATAACATAAAACTGGCAAAAATAATAATAATAATTTTAAATTTACTGAAAAATAATGAAACCAGCCTAGACAAAAATGATGGTATCTTATCTTAGTATTTTGTTGCACAACCTTTTGAGGCGATCACTGCAAATAAACAATTTCTGTAACTTAATGAGACTTCTGCACCTGTCCACAGGTATTTGGTGCACTCCTCGTGCGGCAGGTGTCTTAGCTGTGAATGTGCTTTCTCCAGATTACAGGTTTCAGCTCCTTCCATGGATGTTAAATAGGAATTAGATCAGGGCTCAAAGAAGCCACTTCAGAATAGTCCAATGCTTTGTTTCATGCCAATCTTGGATACTTTTAGCTGTGCTTTTTGGTTGGTTTATTATCCTGTTGGAGGTCCGAGCGATGCCTCTCATATGTCGCACCAGAAGGTTCTAATTCATAATTTGTAAGGCTAAAAAAAGACAAGTCGTCCATCCAGTTCAGCCTGTTGTGCTAAGGTGTTGATCCAGAGGAAGGCAAAAAACCCCCAATGAGGTAGAAGCCAATTTTCCTCATTTTAGGGAAAAATTCCTTCCTGACTCCAATCTGGCAATCAGAAAAATCCCTGGATCAATGACCCCTCTCCTGAATCCTAGTCACTATAACTTGTTATATTATTACGCTCCAGAAATGCATCCAAACCCATTTTGAACGCGGTTATTGAATTCACCATGACAAGTCCCTCTGCCAGAGAATTCCACAGTCTCACTGCTCTTACAGTAAAGAATCCCTTTCTATGTTTATGTAGAAACTTTCGTTCCTCAAGACGTAAAGGATGCCCCCTTGTTCTAGATACAGCCCTGTGTATAAAATAAATCTTGGGAGAGATCTCTATATTGACCTTTGATGTATTTAAACATATTTATTATGTCCCCCCCGAAGCCGTCTTTTCTCTAAACTAAATAACCCCAATCTTGCCAATCTTTCTGTGTACTGTAGTCCACCCAATCCTTTTATTATTTTTGTTGCCCGCCTTTGTACCTGTTCAAGCTCTACAATGTCTTTCCTGTGCACTGGTGCCCAAAACTGTACACAATATTCCATGTGTGGTCTAACCAGTGACTTGTATAATGGGAGAATAATGTTCTCATCATGTGCATCTATGCCCCTTTTAATGCCCCCCATGATCCAATTTGCTTTGGCTGCGCTGCCTGACACTGGCTGCTACAATTAAGTTTACTGTCCACCAGGATTCCCAAGTCCTTCTCCATGTCACTTTTACCCAGTGTTTTTACATTTAACATGTAATCATGTAATGGATTTCTCTTCCCCATGTGCATAACCTTGCATTTATCAGTGTTAAACCTCATCTGCCATTTCCCTGCCCAGGCCTCCAACCTATCCAGATCCCTTTGTAATAACATATTATCCTCTATTGTGTTGATTACTTTACAGAGCTTAGTATCGTCTGCAAAGATCGATATTCTACTGTGTATTCCCTGTGTAAGATCATTAATGAAAATGTTAAAGAGGATAGGGCCCAATACTGACCCTTGTGGTACCCCACTAGTAACAGCGATCCAGTCTGAGTATGTAAGGTTAATTACTACCCTTTGTTTTCTATCAGTGAGCCAGTTACTTACCCACTTGCACACATTTTCCCCCAGTCCAAGCATTCTCATTTTATTTACCAACCTTTTATGTGGCACCGTATCAAATGCTTTAGAAAAATCTAGATATATGGCATCCAGTGCCTCACCCCGATCCAGTCTAGCACTGACTTCCTCATAGAAGCTGATGAGATTAGTCTGACAGGACCGATCCTTCATGAACCCATGCTGGAACGGCGTTATACATTTATTTTCAGTGAGATACTCCAGGATAGCATCTCTGAGAAAACCTTCAAACATTTTACCTCATGTTGAACAGAAAAGTTTGACACATCTAAATTTCTCCTGTGTCTCTATACCTATGATTGATTAAGCTGGAGAACAGTTTCTATACCAATAAATATCACCATTTTGCATGAATTTGGATTTTCATAGGGATTTTCCCTATTACATGGATTTTGGATTGGTTATCCTTTCACGAGCACCCATTAGGACATTCTCCAAGGTGTGCGACTTCTATTACCTCCAGCCCACATACAATATCCACCCCCACCAGCCCACATACAATATCCACTCCCCACCCGCCCACATACAATATCTGCCCCCCACCAGCCCACATACAATATCCGCTCCACCAGCCACAAACAATATCCATCCCCACCAGCCACATACAATATCCTTCCCCCACCAGCCACATACAATATCCACCCCCTACCAGCCCACATACAATATCTGCACCCCCCACCAGCCCACATACAATATCCACTCCCACCAGCCCACATACAATATCCGTCCCACTAGCCCACATACAATATCCGCCCGCACACCAGCCCACATACAATATCTGTCCCACTAGCCCACATACAATATCCACCCGCACACCAGCCCACATACAATATCTACCCACCCACATACAATATCCATCCCACCAGCCCACATTCAATATCCACCCGCACCAGCCACCATGCAATTTCCACCCCCACCAGCCCCCATACAATTTCCGCCCCGCACAATTTGACCTTGGTCATGCACCTCACCACTTTCTAAAATGAACAACACTGTAAATTCAAGGAAGAAAGTAAAAGTAAAAACCCCTAACCACAACATAAGAGACACTCATTTTTACAATCAGGGATACTGCTACTATACAAGAGCTAATATAACCTACAATATCATCATATAGTGACCACAGAGTGGGCAGACACCAGCTCAGGTCACCATCACATGACTACAGCACTGATCCAACACAGTAGTAAAAAGCCCCCTGACATCCAGTGACTCCCAGGAGACATCTCTGATGGGTCATTATCTTCTCTCATAAGAGTCTTTCTTTTTTCCTTGACTTCTCCATGGAACTCAGACCGCCATGATGAGTTCACCTGGCAACAACTTGTTCCTGCAGAATTTACCACACAAACATCTTAGACTCCTCACTTTTCCAGCACTTCCCTCCAAATTCCGAACTCTGTACAAACTCCCCGACCATACTGTCATAAATGGTTATAGTATTGTACTGTTAGAGGCATAGGGAGACACTATAACCATTTGTGACAGTATGGTTGGGGAGTTTGTACAGAGTTAGGAATTTGGAGGGAAGTGCTGGTTATAGTGTCTCCCCATGCCTCTAACAGTAAGAGTATCCCAAGACGGCTATGAGGCTCCCATTTGTGCACCCAGCTTTCATCTTGTTTCGTGTCCCCATATAGTAGGTGGGTACACCCCCAAAATAGGGAATATGGCCCTTTAATTAGGTACCCATGGCTGGTAACATGTTGGCCCCCTTATAGGTTGGGGAATGGCCTCATCCTTTGTGGAAGTTTAAAGGGCCTTCCAGACGCAAGTTAGGTAAAAAGACCTAAAGATGTAGCAGAGTGCAGCTTGACCGTGATATCACAGCACAGAATGTTATCTCACATTTTTCAATGCTTTCCAATGGCTTTTGTTTACAGATCAGAGCAGATAACACAAAAAGCTTTGATATCACGGTCAAGCTGCACTCTGCTACATCTTTAGGTAGTAATATTGAGCCTCTATTAAATAGGTATATTGGCAAACTGAAGGTAGGTATATAAGCCCCCCCATTAAGTAGGTTGGCATTAATATTGCCCCCCCCCCCCCCATAAAGAGGGTCATACATAAGGTTATAAGGTTATATAAGTTCCACATTAGGTAGGTATATAGACAACCATGAGATAGGTATATAGGCACATGGTAGGTAAGTATAGAGGCCCCCTAAAAGTTGATAGGTATGTAAACCACCCAGTAGGTAGATAGGTAGGTTTATGGACACCTATCGCCATAGGTAGTTTGGTAGGTAAATGTGCCCCCTGCAGGTAAAAAGGTAGATACACGCCCTGAAGGTAGATAGTGTTGATTAGTTCTTTTTGTGCTGGTTTCCAAATTAATATCAGAATGGACATGTGTGCATGTGTCAAGAAAGATTTACGACTAGCGGATACAAGTTTTATACAGGTGGTTTAGAGGTGTGGTAACATTAACATTATCATCATTACTTCACATTTTTATTACAATTTGCAATACAATTGGTTAGTTTAATCATAATACAATACAATTGGTTACCTACAATAAAACTTTCTCCACATTACACAAGCAGCAACCTTTAGGCTGTCTTTGTTTTGCTTTACTAACAATTAATTTGCTGCATATCACCTGGTATTGAAACAGTCATCACTATTTAGTTAAGACATGAAAAACAACTTATCTAACTATTGTTTTGATTATTTGAATACTAAGAAAATAGGTTCTTTATTGTTGGGGGTGGCTAAAGAATCTAAAGGACTTTTTTGATAATGGAAGATTCTAGGAATTAAGTACAGCAATCATCCAAATTATCATTTAGATATAAACAAATGTGTATCATCAGCAATCAGGAAACAGAGGAGCAAAACCCCGACCAATAGGAGAATAGGTGAGCTAAATCTTTCAGATAAGTAACAATAATTAATAAATTCCTCTTAGTTTTTGGGAAAAAAGTAAAAACACTTCCTTTTAAGGGAAACAAAAAAAGAACGTAAATCATTTAACCATTTTTTATGGTACTAGCTGCAGACAAATGCTGTGGACCACTACTTTTCAACAACAGGTGCCCTACTTTACATGATGAAAAAAGATAAAAAGGTTTTAACACCCAAAAAACCCTCCCTGCTTTTGCTTTCCCTTTCCTTATTTGAGGGGTGAACAGCAAAATAAAAGTATATAAAGTTCCCCATGAAGGGAGTTATAAAGGCTCCCCCAAATAAGTAGGTATATAGGGTTCCCCAGTAGATAGGTTGGTATAAAGGGTCCGCTCAATAGGTAAGTAGGTACATAGACCCATAGTAGGTCGATATATAGGCACCTAATGGCAAAGATAAAGGCCCCCCACGTAGGTAAGGGGGGTTAAAATAGTCCCCCATTAGGTAGCTAAACAGACCCTTTCAGTTGGTAGTTAGGTATATAGGCTTCTCCCAGTAGGTAGATTTATAAACCTCTCCCAGTAAGTAGGTATATAGGCCGCCAAATAGGTAGAAAAGAAATGGGCCCCCCAATAGGCTTTTAAATAAGCCCCCTAAAAGGTGGATAAAGGCACTCCCCAATAAGTGGTACATAGGGTTCCCCAGTAGATAGGTTGGTATATAGTGTCCCTCCAATAGGAAGGTAGGTACATAAGCCCCCTACTAGGTAGGTATTTATATAGGGCCACCCAGTATGTAGGTACATGGTCCCCATGGGTAGGGTAGGTATAAAAGTCCGCCCTTTATATAGATATTTTGGGCCCCCCCGTAGGTGGTATTGGGGTCCTTGGTAGATAAAATCGCAGCCTCCCAGTGACTAGGTAGGTATTCAAGGCCTACCTCCAATGGAGGTAGTTTTTTAAAGCCTCCTATTAAAAAAAATAATACTCACCTCTCCCTATTCTATTCACACCATACATCTTTCTTTGAATCTAGAGTGGCGTCATCATGTCGCCTTCTCTGGGACGCCACTTCTGGCATTTACTAGACCTTAAGCCTAGTGATAGGCTTGTGGCCTAGTATAGCCATCGGAGAAGACGGTGCAATGACATCATCACATCGCGCCACCTTCACTGCATCATCTAGAGGGCTCAATGGTTGGAATCAGAGGATCCCAGCTGTTGTGCTTGGAATGCCTCACCAACAAGGAGGGAGTAACTGCATCGCTGGGTGACCACGCGATGCAGCTGTTGATGGGGGGGCCTTTTACCCTCCTAGCTGACCCTGGTTCAAGTGTACCACCGGACCTTAGTTACATGCTGGAAAATTTTATTGCTACTTGTGGGGTAATTGGAAGGATAATCCCCACTTAAGAGATGACGGTTATATGGTTCTTGTAGGTATGTATGTAGGTATATATGCCCCTGTAGGTAAATAGGTAGATATATATGGTCCCTGTAGGTAGAAAGCTAGGTCTATATGGCCACCGTAGGGAATGGTAGGTTTTATAAGTCCCCCTGAATAAATGGTATATATGCCCCCTGTCAGGGCTGGGACAACGGGTAGGCGATTGCCTAGGGCACCTACCTCTGCCTAAGGAGGGGGGTGCAAGTATCAAGCGGGCTCAGGAGCTAGGCCCACTCAATACACGACATTTCTACTTTTTCTTTAACAGACACACACACACCTGTAACTGGGGTTGGGAGTGGGGATTGGGAAGGGATGATGACTTCATTGGTGACAGTGGTGAATATAGCGACACCAGCGGAGGGAAGGCGGAGAGGGAAAAATGAACATGAAAAGAAATAGGCCTTGGCATTGAGGGTTTAAGGTTTATCCCCTAAACCATAGTAAAAAAAAGGGAAAACCCGTGAAAAATAGAAAATTAAAACCCTACAATGCATAGGGTGGATACGATCCCCCCAATGGCACCCAGTTTTTTCTATCATAGGACAACTGTGTACCACTTGTAGCTGGTTGCTGGATAGACTGTCTTTAATTTGGAAAAACGGGTGGTTCCCCCCCCCAGAGGTGGCACACCCGTTTTTTAAAAAAACAACTGGTGCCCAAAACTTCCCCTCACCTCTGCTTCCCTACCCCCACTCTAAACCCCTTACCCTCCAATTCTACAACCCGTCTCAACCGCTCTGGCCCAACACTCTATCCTCGCTCCCCCCCCAAAAATTCCTTTCCCCCGCCCAACTATCTCACACTCAAAAAACCCCTTCCCCACTCAAAAACCCTTTTCCCCCAAATCATTTGCTCACCCCAATCTAAGCCCTTCCCCCCCTCCCCAACTCTAAAGGGACCCAGGCACCCTACCCATCCTCCAAAGCCCATCAATTACCCTTTTAAAGGTAACTATAGTATTGAGATTGTCCGTGGTAAAAATGAGTACATACAAACCTTGAGCATTTATAATGAATGATAACTCTAATACATACAATAACATTTAAAATTTATATCCAACAAATAAAAAAAATCACAAAATGGATTACAAATATCTAAATATACAAAAATTTACAGATGCATAAACTAATTAATTTTTCTTTTAATGAGCAATATTTTTTCTTCTTGAGTTGACTTGAGTAACAGAAATCTTATGAGACTAAATCCTTTGAGAAGTCGTCCCCTGTATAAATAGATCTATAAGAAGCCTCAGGAACAGAGAGCAAAACCCAAACTGCACCAACGTCTTTTGTTTTTCCCCCTCAAAACATATCTAACATAGGGGAAGTCTGAGGATGGGAACACGTCCCTGAAATTTTAGTTCATTGTGTTCCCAGACTCTTTTAGTTGCAAAAAATACTGGACCTTATTTTGTCCTAGCCCCTTTTTGTGTAATTATACCAAGTTTTTTAGTTGTTGTTGTTACATCATATGGATAAAGGGGGTCTCCATGAACCCATGTACGTCTTAATTTGTCATCTTCTACTTAATGGTGTTTTTGGAAACACAATTATCTTTCCCCAGGTCATTGTCGGTTTACTGTCCAGATCCTCCACTGTATCATTTCATGGATGCTTCGCTCAGACCTTCTGTGTGCAAAGCTTTTCTACAATGGGACTGATGACTTTTACCACCATGGCCTATGACCGATATCTAGCGGTGGGGAGCCCTTTGAGATACCCTTCTCTTATGACTAACATGAAGGTTTTGAAATATTTGACTATCATGTGGGTTCTGACCTTCATACTTGTCTTGGTTCCTGTAATAATGACGGCAAAACTCCGCTTTTGTGGCGTTAATATCAACAATATCTTCTGTGAGAATATGTCTATGGTCAGACTGGCCTGCGAGGACTCCTCTGTGAATAACATCTTTGGACTTATAGAGACGTTGCTCCTCATTGTATGTACTCTTTTAATCATTTTCTACTGTTATATAAAGACGATGTTGATTTGTCTGAAGATCTCCGGGGCAGCGTCCTTCAAGGCCATCCACACTCTGATCAACCACGTCATCACCTTCTCTACTTTTATGACTGCAACACTTTTTGTCTTCCTCAGATACAGGCTGAATGGTGGGACTCTTTCTATTACGGTCCATGTCCTCATAACCATCAGTGGACTTCTTTCTTCCGCAATTGTTAATCCCATTGTCTACGGGATAAGGACCGAAGGTTTAAAATTAAAACTGATCCATAATTTACAAAAGATACATGTAGTAAAAAAAAATTCTAAAACAAAAATAACTACTGTACATGTATTTGGTGAGAACCTGAATAGATCTATGAGAATTTTTTGAATCTGTAAGTAATTTTGGAGTTAGTAATTGAATTTTTGGCCAAAAATTTACTAAATCCATATTTTTACTTATCAATATTTTACTTATTTATACTATTATATTATATATTATACTTATTTTACTTATTTTTTTTTTTACTTATTTTTATTCTCAAGTAAGTAAGTAAGTTTTGACCTTCCTGACAGGGCCCTGACATGTGTCACTTAAAGTGGGAATAACTTTTTGATACTTTTACCTATCCATGTGATTCAGAGGTAGTTTTCTCATGACATAGAAATAAATTATGGTCCATACAATCCTTGTTTATTTTTGAAAAATCTCAAAATGTCGCTTAAATTTGAAAAAAAAATTAAAGTTCGCAAATTTCTGCACATAAGACAGATAGTTAATCCACGCAAAATAGTTATAACTAGCATCTACTATTTGTCTACTTTATCATTTTTTAAATGTCTATTTTACGATATAAGGGGGCTTATAAATTTTTTAATAATTTTTCACATTTTCAAGAAAATTTTCAACACAGATTTTTGTAGGGACCAGTCCAGTTCTGGTGTGGCTTTGTGGGGTCTGTGTGTTAGACACCCCCATCAATGACTCCATCTAAGAAACTGCACCCCTTGAAGTATTCAAAACAGTAGTTTTTTTTTTACTCTTTAGGTATTTCACAGAAATGAATGCAAAGTAGAGGTAACATTTAAAAATGTTACCTTTTTCAGATTTTCAATTTTTATCCATTATTCACTGGCCTACAGTAAATGTTACCAGGGAAACATGACTCATCGATTCTCCCAGGTCTGCTGTTTTTAGAGATATCCCATATGTAGCCCTAGTGTGCTATTTGACTTAACCATAAGCCTCAGAATGGGAGGAGCACCTATTAGAATTTAGTCTTATTTTTATTAATATGTTTTGTAGGCGCCATTACAGGTTTGCAGACACCCTCAGGTGCTAAAACTTATTAAACTCCCCTAAAAAGCCCCCATATCGGAAACTACACACCTTAAGGAATATATCCAAGAGTGCAGTGAGTATATCGACCCCACAGGTGTTTCACAGATTTTTTTAGCATTAAGCTGTGAAAATGAAAAATTACATTTTGTCCAGTACAATGCAATTTTAGCTGAATTTTTTTCATTTTTACAATTAATTCTGGAAAAAAGCACCCAAGATTTGTTACACAATTTCTTCCAAGTTCGGCAATACCCTACATGTGGGTGTAAACTGCTGTTCTGGCACATGGCAGGACGTACAAGGGAGGGAGCGCTATTTGGCTTTTGGAAAGCAGTTTTTGGTGGGTGCCTTGTCACATTTGCAAAGCCCCCAAAGTACCAGAAAAGGTGAAACCTTCCAGCAGTCATCCCATCTTGGTTTCAACACCCCTCATGGATCTCATCTAGAGGTGTATTGTCCATTTTAGGTGCACAGTTGTTCCACTGTTTATCCGTTTTTGGCCATAAAAATGGGGGAAAAAATGTAGCTCTGACATTGTTTATTGGACTTAATTTTTACAGCATTCGCCGTCTGGTATAAGTGACTTTTCTATACATTTGGCACATTTACAACTATATACATTTAGATAGTTTTTTAGGTTTTATTACTTTCACTCAATAGAAATGCGTTTGTACAAAATTGTGTTTTTATGTCATCATAGTCTGATAGCCATGGCTTTTTTATTTTTCACTTGAAGTCAGGTTATAGGCAACAGAGTAGACCAGATGGATTTCACTTGAAGTCAGGTTATAGGCAGAAGATTAGACCACATGGAGTTCACTGGAAGCCAGGTTATAGGCAGAAGGTTAGGGCAGATGGAGTTCACTTGAAGTCAGGTTATAGGCAGAAGGTTAGAGGAGATGGAGTTCACTTGAAGTCAGGTTATAGGCAGAAGGTTAGAGGAGATGGAGTTCACTTGAAGTCAGGTTATAGGCAGAAGCTTAGAGGAGATGGAGTTCACTTTAAGTCAGGTTATAGGCAGAAGGTTAGGGCAGATGGGCCTGAGTGTTTCCTGCATAAAAAAACAGATCCCATGTACAAGGGGCTAAAGGGTGAAAACTAAAAGACTCCTAATACTCCGCTCCTTGGCTCACAGCTACCTGAGTGGATCCCCCACCTGAACCTTGACAGACATGCTGCGACTGGAGACAAGAGTCTCCACTGGAGCTGTTGGCCCCGTCTGAAGGAAGACCATAACAGTCTGAAATAGTGTCCGAATCTGTCGCAGTTTTGTCCTGCTTTGAAGTATGGTGTCGCTTAAGGACAATCAAGTCCATGTTTTGGACCGGCCATCACAAAGCCCTGATCTCAATCCTATTGAAAATTTCTGGGCAAAGCTGAAAAGGCTGGTGCAAACAAGGCGACTTCCAAACATGGCTCAGTTACACCAGTTCTTACAGGAGGAATGAGCCAAAATTCCTACCAACTGTTGTAAGAAGCTTGTGGAAGGATCCAAAATGTTTGACCCAAGTCATACAGTTTAAGGGCAAAGCTACCAAATACTAATGAAATGTATGTAAACTTTTGACTTTACAAATAGTAATAAAAATGCCTGAAAAATTCTCCCTCTCATTATTCTGCATTTACCAAATAGAAATAATTTTGGTTCCTAATTGACCTAAAACAGGGAAGGTTTATTCTGATTTCATGTCAGAGAGAGTGAAGAACCTGCAGATGGGGCTTTTTATACAGTGTATGTAAATTTCTGGTTTCAACTGTACCTATGGCCTCCCTGCCTGGGACGTAACAGATGCCACTGATGATCCATACGCTCCTTCACCCCCATTTCGCAGGTCACTCACTGCCTCATGTAACAGACCTGGGTTGTGGACCACGAGCCCCGCAAGCGATGGCAAAACCCAAACCCCGGGGAACGGAGTCTAAGGGGAAACCGGGGGTTTTCACCAAAGCCCCCGCAAAGCGGAGGACTTGTGCGGCGGAATTACCAGGTGTCCCCCTGGTGACTTGCTTGCGAGGTACCAAGGATAGGCGGTACAGAAACGGCAGGAAAAACTCGTAGTCGGGGCGGCAGGAAGGTCGGGCAGGCAGAAAAGGGTTGTGGTCGGAGAACGTAAGCCGGGGGAGGGGTAACAGTATAAAACCGGAACGTAGAAAGGGTTTCCTCGCTGGGTATGGGCACAGGGAATGGGCGAGGGCGGAAGAGGTGGAGCAAAATATATGGGGACGTGGGGGGTTTTTGCAATTATGGGCGCGCGGGCCCTTTAAATTTGCGAGGGGGCCCCCGGTCCCTAAGGGCCAGGGCGCGCCCCCGGCGCGCACACAGTCCGGAGGGGGGTCAGGTGAGGAGGAAAGCTTTGGGGAGGGGGGAAGCCCAGGGGGACGCGGCCTGCCCGCGTCGGTGCGGCCCGTGTAAAGGGCAGGAGGCGCCTGCAGCCGGCCCCCGGGCGCAGCGCCATCGTGCAGTCCCCCCCCCCCCTTGGGTCTCCCCCCCCTTTGCCCTGAAGAAACTCGGGGTATTTCGGTCCATGATGTTCTCCTCCGGCCCCCACGATTTTTCCCTGGGGCCCCCGCCCCCCTTCCAATCAATAAGAAAGAAACTTTTCCCCCTTTGTCTTCTTCATACCCAGGATTTCCTTCAGGGCAAAGCGTCCGAGGCATCGCCCCCGGGCAGGGGAAGCATTTTCCAAAAGACCTGTTCAAGATGACTGGCTTTGTAGAGAAAGGGGAAGGATTTTGGGAAATCGCATCGAGGGGGGAACCCGGGAGTTGTAGGCCCCCGGATTGATCCTCTTCAGGACTTAAAAAGGGCCCAAGGGAAACCCGGGGGGCCCCAGTTTGTGGGAGGAACCTTAGGCGAACATGTCTGGGGACAAACCAGACCTTATCCCCAGGCTTAAAACGGGGGCGGGGCCCTCCTGTGTCTATCGGCTGGGTTTCCCCCCCGAGCAGAGGCCCGGGCAAGGATTTTGCGTTTTGTCCCACCAAATTAGGTCACGGACCGGGGATCCACCGAGGAACGTCCGAGACCGATGCCAGCGGGGGGGCGGGGGGGGATTTAACCATACACCAAAAAAAATGGGAACCCCCTAGATGGAGCCAAGGAATTGTGTGCGAATTTCGGCCCGGGGCCCCAAAAAGCCTCCCCCAATCGTTTTTGCTGGGCCGAGACAAATGGTAGGTAGTTCTCTAAGATCGGGTTAGTTTTTTCTACCGCCCGTTGACTGCGGGTGGAAAGCGGAGGAGAAGTCCAATTGCATTTTGAGTGAGAACAGAGAGACCCCAAAAAACGGGAGACGAATTGAACTCCGCGACGGCAAAATGTGTCGAGGGGGGCCATGCGGGCGGAAGACATGCGGGAAAGAAGGGGGGTTCCCAAAACGAGGTGCGAGGGAAAGCCCAGGCAAAGGTAAAAAATGCGCCATTTTAGAGAACGATCGGCGATGCCCCAAAGACGTATTGCCCCCCGACGGGGAAAAGACCCGGATGAAGTCCAGGGCAATCGGGGACCATGGCGATCGGAAGGGAAGGGAAGGAGCAATCCTCTGGTTGAGGTGCGTGTCTTGTTGCGCCCAACCGAAAGACGGGCCACAAAGTTTTTTCCATCCTTGATTAGGGGGCCCACCATTATTCCCCCAATGAACTGTGCCGTTTTCCGGACTCCGGGGGGCCGGCTACCCGAGACCCATGACCCCATCCGGGATTCTTCTCCGAAGGGTGGGGCACATGGGACTTGCCCGGAGGGACCCCCGTAAAATCTACGGGGCCACGGTGATCAGACGGTTGGGAGGAATGTTTGGGGGGCAGGTGGAGAGTCCCCCCAAACGTCCGCGCCCGAGAGAGAGCATCGGCTTTGACGTTTTTCCCTCGGCTGGGGCGGAAAGGGTGTGAAATTGAAGCGCGAGAAGAAGAGACCCCAAACGAGCCTGCCGGGGATTAAGGCGCTGAGCCGTTAAAGGGTACAAAAGATTTGGGGTCAGGTAGATAGTCACTGGAGTGGGGCCCCTTCAAGAAATGACGCCATCCAAGCGCCAATTTAAGGGCCAACAGCTCACGTCCCCAAGGTGTAGTTTCGCAGGAGAGAACGTTCTTGAGAAAAACCCACATGTGCCCAAATTCCCCTTGGAACCCCCTCTGAGGGAGCACCGCCCCTGCTCCACGGATGATGCGTACCCCAGAAAAAGGGTTTCTCTACACCCGGCGAGACAAAACGGAGCCGAAGCAAAGGCCCCCCTTAGCCGGGAGGGGGCTCTTCCCCGCTGGGGGGCCAAAACCCTGGGGTTGCCAGCCTTCTTAATAAGGGCCAAAAGGGAGCCACTAGGGTCAAAAGTGTGGGATAAACTGGTAATAATTTGCAAACCGGGGAAACCGTAAATACCCCGAAGGCTGTTGGAGGGCCACTGCGGGACGGTGATGTTTGGGCAGGATCCTTTTGCAATCCCTTGGCGGAAAAAAACCCCCGAAAAGGGGCGGGCGGGTTTTGGTGAAATTGGCATTTCTCCATTTTGGGAAAGAGGCGATTCACCCAAAGGGCGTTTTAAGGACCTGGGCCAGGGAAACGGGGGGACCGAGATCAGGAAAAAAAATCAATATGTGTCCAATACACGACCACGCAACTATAAGAGGTCCCTAAGATGTCTTAACGAACCCTTAAAAACACCCGGGGGCGTTAAAAAGCCCGAGGCTAACTAGGTACTCGAAATGCCCATCCCGGTTTTTGAATGCCGTCCCCCACTGCCCCTTTGGGATCCGTTAAAGGTTTAAAGGGCCCCCCACGTAATCCTTTGGTGAAGATCCTAGCCCCCCGAAGGGCGGTCAAAGAGCTCCGAGATCAGGGCAGGGGGTAGGGGTTTTTCACCGAAATTTTATTCAGACCCGATAGTCGTGCGGGTCGAAGTAGCCCCCTTCTTTTTCCACAAAGAAGAAGCCAGCTCCAGCTGGTGAAGAGGATTGGGATAAAGTTTTCTTAGGTTTTCCGTATGGCTGACATGGCCTTTGGGCTCGGGAACCGACAGGGGTAGCTTACCCCGAGGGGGGGTTGTGCCCGGGAACAGGTCTATGGGCAATGGGAACCCGGGGAGGTGGCAAGGGGTTGCCGTTTTTGGAAAACACGGGAGAGGGGCTTGATACTTGCAGGAACCCAGGCAACGGGTTCATGGGCGCAGGCGGGGAGGGGGGAGCACCAGGGGTGGTGCGGGCAGACAACGATGCTGGCAGTCTTGTCCCCCTCGTGTAACTTCGCCCGTTTCCCTCAGGGGGGCCGGGGGTGGCATTGCAGCCCGGGGAACCCCAACGGATAGCAGACGAAGAACGGGGTAATACGTAGAAACGATTCTCTCGCCATGGAGTGCCCCTACATGCTAGTAACGGGCTCCTACGGTACTGGAAGATCGCCAGGCCTCCCCCCCCCACGAAGAGATCCCAGAGGGTTAACGAGTCAACGGTGGGGGAAAGGGGAAGCTTCGACCCAGGGGCGGGATCCCTAAAAAATTTCCCCCGAGCCGGAGTCCAGAAGGCGGAGGTTTAAAAAATCACGCCAGCACTAGAAGAGATCGCACCGGCATGGTCGACGTGGAAGGGGCTGTGCACACCCAGGGGCGCCTCTCCCATACCCTAGGGGCGAGCGTTTCCCTGGCGCGGGGGAAGCGGCAGTCCCCCCAAGAAGGTTTAGGACTACACAGCGGGGATAGGTTTTCAGTGCGGCGTCGGGCACGCTCTTGTACTGAGAGAAAGCACGGTCGACTGATGGGTCCTGCTGGAATGCTGAGGGGGCGGTAACCCGGGGGTTTTGGAATCCGGGGGGGGCCAAACCGGGAAGCGACGGGCGCAGAGTCCGTTCCCGGCGGAGCTCTTTTCTCTCTCAGAGAAACGCACATCAATCCGCGTGGGGGTGGGTCAACCAGACAAGGAGCCGGGAAAATCCCTTCGGCCCGGGCATCCTTTCCCGGGTGAGAGGGCCCCTTTTGAAATGGACAGAGGGCGGCCCCTTCCCGGTAGCTCCGAGGCCAAAATACGGAATTGGATGGCGTAAAACACCCACCGAGGATCTCCTTGGGGTAAAATTAGGGTCGGGCTCCGCTGACGGGGAACCCGTGCCGGTTCCTCAAAAAAGCAGCGGAATCCTTGAAAAAGGCCTCAGCGCCCCCAGAGGATCTCCCCCGTCCAGGGGGGGTTGCCCATGCAAACCCCCGGAAGAGACGAGGAAAAACGCCATTTTGCCTTCGGACGGGAAATGGGGCCATTGCTCCACGTGCATCGAGCATGATTTAAAAAACCCCTACAACTTTGGGTTCCCTCGAACTTTGAGGAAGCGAAAGCCGGGCTTAGGCCCCCGGGCGCGGGAGCAAAGGCAGGTGCTGGAAATGGCGGGAAAAACGGTGGAGACTGCCCTTGGGAGGGGACGAGTTGCTGCACATGGCGTCAGCTGTCCCGGTGCTGGCCTGTGCGTCAGCTGCTGGGACTGCTGGGCAACGCGGGTCAGGTCTTTCCCGGGTGGGGGAACGGAACCTTGGGGGTTCCATGGCCGATTCCAACGTAACAAACCTGGGTTGTGGATCCCCTGAGCCACCGCAAGCGATGGGGGTAAGCCACACCAGGGAACGGGTCTAAGTGGAACCCGGGTTTTTACCCGAGCCCCCCCGCAAAGCGGGATGGATTGCTGCGGCGGAATTCCACCAGGTCGCTACCCCCGTGTGTTGCTTGCGGGTACCAAAGGAAAAAGCGCGGTAAGAAAAGGCGGGAAATCTGTCAGGGCGGGCAAAAGTGGGGCAGGGAGCAAAGGTTCGGGTCGGGGAACTAACCGGAGGGGGTCGGTACACAGTATAGACAACCCGGAAAAGTAGAAAGGGCTTCCTCGCAAGGTATGGGCACTATGGGGAAACGGGGGGCCCCGGAAAAGGTGGAGCGAATATATAGGGACAGTGGCAGGTGTTTGCAATTTGGGCCGTGGGCCCTTTAAATTTGCGAGAGCCCGGGGCGCGCGTCCCTAAGGACCAGGGCGCGGCACCGGCGCCAACAAGGTTTTTCCGGAGCGAGGTAGGTGGGGAGGAAGACTTTCTGGGGGGGGGAGCCCAGGGACGCGGCGTTTTCCGGTCCGGTCGGCCGTGTAAAAAGGGCAGCGAGTGCGTGCACCCGGCCCCGGGGCTGCAAACGCCACTCGTGACACCTCACTTCACACAACAGTCTTTAACGTTTGAAACCCCACCTTTCCATGCACACTTTGCTCCCTTCCCAAAACACTTTAGACTTCGGCAGCACACCTGCGGTTGGCGATCCTCTCCCCCCACGTGTCTTTCTTTTGTCCCCTCGTACCCCAAAACCTGCCAAATACACCAATTTGTAAAAGACAGGGGGGTAATGGGAGCACCCCCCAAATGTTCCGCCCATACAACCCCCTAAGAGGTCTTTTGAATTGTGGGGAGAGGTGTTGGAGACGTGTGATGCACCAGTCTTTAACGGCTGTTGCAGTACATACAGTGAACTCATGTATCAGCTCCCAGCAGCTTTAGCATCCACAGACGCAGTTATTGAGGGCTACTCGTCTTGCCCACCTCACTGCTCTACCTGACCTTTTTTTAGTGGGTTCTCCAAATATAGCTCGGCCTCCCCTGAATTCTCGCTGCTCCCCGGATCGATGCCTCTCCTCCGGACATTCGCTGACTCTAGAGTGGGGACCTATCCCGGCCTCTCCCAGATTTATTGCAACTATATACAAGGACATGGCTTTCTACTCTCTCCAAACGCAGCCCAAAAATTCTTCCACCCCCCCTTTGGTACTGCAACTCTGAGGGGCACACCTCTCTCTTCTGTCACTGTCTCTCCTGATTGGTGACTATGAGCTCTAATTGGTCACTATGAGTCGATTGGTTGTATTAAGATGGAGAATCATTCTAACGAATGGAATTTGTTTTGAATTTCAGGGGAAAATTTGGTTCGGGAAAGAAGTCGAAATTTGGGGTACTTGGGTGAAACCCGGAAGGGGTGTTTTGATTTGATAAAAGGGGCTGCGAGAAAAGGGGGGCAATGGGGCAAAGACCTGGGGGGAAGAAGGGCATACCTGCATGACAGGGTGCGAGGTGAACCCAAATCAGGGGGCCGGCGGGATTCTGGGGCCCGTAAACCGACAATATAAGCCCGGGGCCCGCGACCCCGGGGAGTTTCACACCCCCTTTTCCACTGTGCTCATCAGGGAAGGTGCTGCCGGGGCTGATAGTTCTTACTGAAAAATTTTAAATTTTTAAATAGCGATTTCTGGGGGTTGTCTCAGCTTGTTCAGAGATTTGTTTCTTTAATTTTTCTATTTTAATTTTTTTGGGGTATTGGATCTGAAACCCAAAGGTGCGCCATGCATGCATATAAATTAAATTTTTCCCAAGGGGATCTAAGCCATTCCTTTTGAAAATTATTTAAAGAAAAAGCTTTTTTTTAAAAATTTACAAATCCCAACTTCATTTTTGGGCTCCCTCAATTTTTTGCCCCAATTTACACCCCGGGGTTAAATTTTAAAAGCGTTTTTTTGCTGGTGTCTGCCCCCAAAGAAACCGTCTTTTTCAACGCCAAAAAAAATTTTAAATTTTTTTTCCTTAGCCAAATTTTCAAAAAGCAAAGGTTAATTACAACGGTATCTCTTGTTGTTTTGGCGAAAAAAAACCCCAAAATTGAAAACACGTTTCAAAGCTACGGTTTTGCGGCTAAAATTCCCTTTGGGCGAAATTTTTCCCACCCCAGAGGTTTATTAAGC
This sequence comes from Phyllomedusa bahiana, assembly GCA_025379985.1. Classification (NCBI taxonomy): domain Eukaryota; kingdom Metazoa; phylum Chordata; class Amphibia; order Anura; family Hylidae; genus Phyllomedusa; species Phyllomedusa bahiana. Next base: position 50,012 of record JAODAL010017051.1, read on the forward strand.
GTTTTTTTGCGGTGTGCTGAAAAAAATTTTAAACCGTCTTTTTGACGCCAAAATATATAAATTTTTCCTATAGCCTAATTCACAAGAAAAGGGTTTAAATTTTAAACTGTATCTCTTGTTGTGTGGCGTAGAAAAAACGAAAATTGAAAACACCTACAAAGCTATTTGTTTGTGGGCTCAATTCTTTGGGGGAAAATTTTAAACATCCAGGGGTAATTAAGCGTTGTTTTGTGGGTGCTGACAAAAAAAAAAAACCTTTTTTTTCAACCCCAAAAAATATATACTTTTTTTCCTGAAAGCCAAATTCCCGTCCAAAGGGGTTAATTAACCCTGTTTGTGCTTTTACATTTAGTAAAACAAAAAAACAGGGGGGGTTTTTAAAACGACACATACAAGAAAAATTTTTCCTGGCCATTTGGGGGAGCGAAAATTTAAATATCCAAGGGTTCCCCAAAGCTTGTTACTGGGTTCATTTGGAGTAAAAAACGGGTTTGTTTTTTTTAATCTTATACAGTTATCATCATCAAACAGGTCTTTTTACTTTTTCCGAAAAAAACATTATGTCAGACAGAGAATCGCAGGCCTTTGCACCGGGGAAGTGGCAGGGGCAAAAAAAAATTCCTGGAACAGGCCCGGGTTGCAGCACACAAGGGGCTTCGAAAGCGGGGGTCACTGGGGTGGGGCCCACAACGGGCCGAGTCATCTAGCGGCCGTTTGTTGTTAGAAACCCCAAGGGGTTCTTTTTGGGTTTTATAGGTAATCCTCTTCCTCCCAAAAAACCCTGACAACCCCAGCCAAGATTTCGGGGGGCCCGTCAGCCCAAAACCCTTTTTTAAAAATTTTGGCATCCCCCGGGAGCGGGCCCGCGGCCCTCACCTGTCCTCAACCCGCCTCGCCCCAACCCGGGTTCCCTCACCAGAGATCTACTATGTGGTCGGGGCTAGCGCCACTATTTTGCGAGGATGAAAAATTTTTGAGGGGGGCTTCAGCGGGCAACTTGGCAGCGAAAAAATTGTGGCTAATTTTTCCCCTTTGGTCTTGCAGTAGGCGGAAAAAGAAATTAGATGTGGAGAGGGGGGCATGGGAGGTCTTTGTTGTGGAGGTCAGCCTGGGGCATCCAAGACTGGGATGAGGACGCATGACGTGAAACAAAAAAAGATGATGATGTCCGACCGAAACTTGGGACCCGGGTAAAGGAAAGGGGCTTCACCCATCTTTCAGGAGAAGAGGGGGGCCCGCTTCCCTTTCGGGCAGCGACGCAGCCAGCAAGTGGGTCGTGGGCCCGTGAGTCACGGGAAAAGCAGAAGTGTGGGTGGGGGACCCCAAAGGGCCATGGGGTAAAAAAAACCCGCTTCCAGGCCCCAAAAAGTAGGGGCACGGGGGCCAGCGGGCAGCGGCGGCGGGTAGTACTCATTGCAGGCTTTGGGCGGAAAAAAACCATCCCGGGCGGGGGTGGCAGTTCTTTGTTTAAGACCCCGGAGGGGGGGGGAAAGGGGTATATGTGGAATCTTTTAAGCGAAAGTAAGCGGGGCCCGGGGAGCTAACGTTGGAACCCCCGCCCCGGTCAAAATGAAAGCGTCCCTTCCGGGGGCCCTTGGGAGAAAGTGGCTCAGATGTGGTGGTCCATCCTCCCGCCGCAGCACCCAGGGGCCCGGGGCACCAGGCCATTGCAGCCAGTCAAGGCTCCCCCACCTCGCAGAAGGAAGCTTTTTCCCCTTTGACCATCCCCCGGTACAGATGCTCCGCCCCCCGCTACTCATGGCGCCAGCAGTCTTCAGCGAGGCGTTTTGCAAAGGGGAACAACATTATGCATCCAACCACCCTAAGGTGAGCAGCTGCCCGTGTCCGCCCAAAGTTGTTGGTACTGCAGTCCCCCCTTTTTCCCAAAAATGGTGGATTTGCACCATTCAGGGGAATTTAGGGCTTGTGCCGGCCGAAAATGGAGTTTCCCAAAGTCATAATTTTTTTTTCCAAAAAGGCAGTCCCCAGCACTTCATAAATATGTAAAACAGAAGGTGGGCGTCCTTGGCTTATCGGTTTTTTCCCAAAGGGGTTGCCCGGCAGCGGGGAGGGCCCTAAAGGGCGGGAACAAAGGTCAGGGCCAGTAAAAATGCCCCTTTAAACGGCCCACTGGGGGGGAATGTGCTTCCCAGCCCGGGCACACCAAAAAATTGGGAAAGGGAGACCCCGCTTTCTCCTAAGTTTTTAAAACTGCTGCCCCTGCGCCAATGCCGCCCCCTCCTCCTCCACCCCCCACCAACCACCCAAAGCCTCCACAAGTACTGCTCCTTCATACCACATGTTAGGGCACACGGTGTCACCATTTCCTACACCTGGCTTGCCTCGGCAAAACAAAGTAAACGGGGGGGAAACTGCTCCGCGTCATGCAGCAAGAAATCGATGTTTGGCTTTCTCCGGCCAACTGCAAATCGGAACCCTTGCGAACAATGGGGGAAACATGGTGTCCCTGCCGCACCCAGGGGGGGATGGTCCATGCAACCCCGCATGGGGCACGTGTTCAAAATTGGGTTTTGAAAAAGGGTTTCCCGAATTCCCTTTCCCCCGATCCCTTTAAAAACATTCCCAAAAAAACCAGGAAAAATGTGCATTTCACTTTATCGATTCGTTTCAAAGCCAGGAACACCCTCCTCGAATTGCACGGCAAAAACGGCCCCCCCCAACACACTCTGATATGCGGGTGTTTTTCCCCCCGCTGGAATTTCCCGCCCGCCCATGTTTGGGCCCACTTTATGAACAGAGAAAGGCCCCTTAACGTTTTTTGTTTACCAGGCAGTCAAAATACTCCCCTGTGAACCTTTATGTCACCATGGCAGCTCATGCGTGACACCTGCCGTTTTTTTGAGGCCCCTTCGAGGAGGGAAGTTATTTGTCCGTCGCCCCGGGTATGGGGTAATAACGTCATTCCCCTGCTTAAAGTCCTGGAACAGTGCGAAAATCTGTCTGGGGAGGGGACCCGGAGACTGGCACTACCCGTGGGCCCCAAAGAGTCCGGTGGGGACGAAAAGGAGGAAGGGGGAGGACATTGGAGCGGGAAACATTGTCTGGTGAATGATGGATTTTTACCCAGGGGACAAGAGAGGAGGGGCAGGAGCACTGGAGGAGGGGATGGAGATGAGGAAGATGAGGCAGATGACCCCCCAAACACCGTGGCAGTATACAGTGGAAATGGAGGCCGGGGGGCCCCTCAGAGTCACTTGTGCGATTGGGCCCTAGCATGCTTAATTTTCCTGGCCCAGTGACAGCCGAAAATTTCCCTTTGGGGAGGGGGTACTTTGGCTTTTTCCCAACCCCCCCCATTGGACCCCCCGCAAACCGGGCCCAAAAAGGGAGCCTTTTTCCCAGCTATTGGGGAGGGAAGACCAAACCCCAAATACTATAGGGAAATCCCCCGTAATCGTTGGCCCCCTGGGCCCATTTGCGGGATCGTCCCCCCTCGACAGGGCTGACCAAAGGGGGTTCCTCAGCGGGTCCGTACTACCGCCGCGGCGCTGGGGGGGGGTTGGGGGGGAGGGGCAGACCACCCCCATCATTTGTAACCTAAATCTGGAGTCACTGATGAGCCCCTTCCTTCACCCGCCCAGTTGGGAGGTAGTCGCCAGCCCCGGGGCAGGACCTGGGGCATCCCCGAACCAACAGGGTTTTGGCCCACTTGGACAGCACTCTGCCACCTCAGTTTGAAGATCCGCGGACTAATGGGCAGCCAAACTGGATGTGGGCCCCCCAACTTTCCCATTTTCAGTGGAGAAGGGTGTCCTCCCCGGGCCCGTGTGGGCACAGAGCGGGTGTTCAGTGCGGCGGGGGCCAAACGGTTTCCCCAAGGGAAAACCCCCTTGTCCCCGGGAAAAGTGGAAAAGACTGAACCTTTTTCAAGATAATCAGGGTGGATTGGCCCCGGATTCCACACCCAATGCCTTTGGCTTTAGTCGGGTTTTAAACTACCCGCCTCAGCACTATTTTTTGATGCCCCCACCCGCCCGATGCCACACATCTGCTGACAGTTTCCTTTTTTTTCCCTCTGCCTACCCCATTTACCAGGGACTGGGATTGGGCCCCCCACCCCCAAAAACCTGTCATTGTGCCACTCTAGACCTCCTGCTGTGCTTTCTTTTTGCTGTTGCCGTTACATCCACAAATGTGTCAAATTTTGCCCCCCCCGTCTGGGGCCCCTTTCCCGCTCTGTGGGTGCTGCCATGTCCCCCCACAAATGGTCATTGTGCCACTTGCCTGACCTCATGCTGGGTTTCCCCGGGGGCCCCCGTTTTCAGCATTGTGCCCCCCGTGGCCTAATATTGTTTAGCCGCCTCCAGAATGTCATTGTGCCACAGCCCCGTTTTCATACTGCTTTCCGCCCCTGACCCCCACACTGTGTGATTGTGCCCCTCTGTGGGCCCAATACTGTTTTGCCCCCTCCAGAAGTCATTGTTTCCACTGCCCGATCTCATACTGCTGCCCCCATGACCTCCACACTTGTGATTTTTGCCCCTCTGGGCCTTAAAACTGTTTGCCGCCTCCCCGAATGTCATTTTACCCCTGCCTGACTCTCTGCTGCTGCCCTGGGCCTTTCCCCCACTGTGTCATTGGCCACTGCCTGACCCCATGCTGCTCCGCCGTGACCCCGTCTCAGTCTTTTTGGGGCCCCCTGTGGCCTAAAACCCGTTTAGGGGCCCCCTCCAGAATTCATTTTTCCACGCCTGATTCATACTGCTGCCGCCGTGACCTCCCCCACTGGGGTTTAATTTTGCCAACCCTTTTGGGCCTTTTTATGGTTTTTTCCGCCTCCCCGAATGTCATTGTGCCCCCCTTTCCTGATCTTTATACTGCTGCCGCCATGGGTCCACACTGTGTTATTGTGCCACCCCTGTGGCCAATACTGTTTAGCTGCCTCCAGAATGTCATTGTGCCCTTTCCTGATTCATACTGCTGCCCCCCGTGACCTCCACTCTCAGGGCATTTTTGCCACTCTGTGGTTCCTCGTGTTTTGCCACCCCCGAAGTCAAAAGTGCCAATGCCTGACCTCATGCTCTTTGGGGTGCCGCCGGCCCCCCTCCACCCCTCTGTCACTAATGTTGCCATCTGACTCTCACCTTTTTTTTTTTTCCCGCTTTCGCTGGCTGACTTTAACAGGGTACATTCCCGCTTTAGTTTTTTGGACAGTTTTGCCCTCTTAAGTGCCCCCCGGGGGTTTTTTTAGTGAAAGCGATTTAAGAGCGGCGGGAGTTTTGCGTGTCTTATAAAACAAAAATTGTATAAAGCCCAAAACCAAAGCTCCCCTGCATTTTTTAAAGGCAGGGGGCAAAATGTTTTCAGCCCCTGAAAGGCTTGTCCCAGCCTAAAAAATGGGCTGTTTTTTAAACGCGTTTTCGGGGAAAAAATTTTAATTGGAACGAAAAAAATTTTTGCCCGGAAAATTGGGGCGAAGTGACAAATTTGAATTTTTTTTGGAAAATTCCCCCATCTTAGTTTGCTTAAAGGTTCGATTGATTGCTTTTGAGGTTCGTTTGGTTGCTATGATTTGTTTGGTTTTGCTAGGGGCTTGATTGGTTTCTTTGGCTCTGTTTGGGTTTTGCTATGGTTTCTTTTTGGTTTCTAGGGGCTTGATTGGTTTGCTATGGGCAAAAAAAGACAGTCTTACTGCTGGGCCCGGGTTTTCACCCATGGGGCCCTCATTTTTTTTAAATTGGAAAAAATAAGGTGTGTGCATGGTTTTTTTTGGGGTCTTCCCCTTTTATTATTTTATTTTCAAGCTCTTTTGGGTTATTTTTTTTTTTTTATTTTTTGCCCCAATATGGGACAAGACTTTGGGGGAAACGCTTGATCGCTGTTATAGTAGGTATTTCGGGAACATCAGTGAATTCTTGTATTTGAGTGTTAAAAACCCTGTCAATGGCGGCCCCCAAACAGGTTGCAAAACAGGGGAAAACCCAAAAAGCATTTTTTGGGTTTGGGTTTCCCTGGTGAACTTGGGGCCCCCCCACAACTCATGGGGGGGAAGTGATGGATGACAGAGTGATTTCTATTTTTTCTGTAAAAAAGGCATATTTTGCAGAAATTGGGGTTTTAAATTTAGGGTTCTGGAGGCAATATCGATTTGCAGTGCCTGGGTACCCAAAGTGAAGTTCATAACTGGGGACACCCCCAACTGGGTTGATTTTAGGGGGTTCACCAGTGGGGGGTTCTTTTTTAAGAGGCCTCATTTGAGTGTTTCCCGGATCAACCAGTAAAAATTCTTTTTTGGGGCCCACCCTTTAGAGTTAATTTTATGGGCCCCCAGGGGAATTTTATTTTAGGGGCCCCCCAAAGTGGGATTTGGGTTTCCGGGGGCCCCAGTAGGGGGTTAATTTTTTGGGACCCCCCAGTAGAGTTGATTCCGGGGGCCCCAAAAAGTAGATTTGTTTCTTGGGGCCCAAACCAGTGAAGATGATTTTTGGGGCCACCCAGTGGAGATGAATTCTTGGGGCCCACCCTTGGGGATTTGATTTTTCGGACCCACCGTGGGGTTTATTTTGGGGACCCCAACCATTTGGGGTTGGTTTTTGGGGTTCCCCTAAGAGGGGGATTCCTGGTGCCCCCGTAGGGTTAATTTTGAGGCCCCAGTGGAGATGATTCTTGGTCCCCCCCGTGGATTTGATTTTTGGGCCCCAACCGTGGAGTTGTTTCCCTTTTGGGCCCCCCAGGGTTTTTGAAAAACTTGGGGGCCCACCAGTAGAGCTGATTCTTGGGGCCCCCCGGGGGGGAGTTGTTTTTGGGGGCCCCCCTTTTTTGAGTTGACTTTGGGGCAAATAAAGTGGGTTGACTCTTGGGCCCCCCCTACAGCTTCTGTACATTATTGTACTTGCCTCGTGTTCTATTGCTCTTTTTTTAAATTTTTTTTCCCCTGAAAAAAGCGCCCTGGGCCCCACCATTTTTTGGGGCCCCCGGGGTTTTACCCCTCCCGGGGCCCAGTTAAAGCTTTGTCTGGAGGATTTAAATAATAAAAGATCGAGCTAGTTTTGGGATCCCAGCCTTGATTCACTTCGTTGGTAAAGCGGGAAAATACCAGACCCCCAAAACCCCAAATAGATGGGGGCTACCAATATGGGGCCAAAAAAAGTACAATAATAACATTGTTGTTATGACTGTGCTTTTTTAGGAACAAACAAAGACTACCTTTTGGCCATGAATTTTGGGACTTTTTTATAGTTTTTTAGTGTCAGTTGGAACTCCCTTTCCCGATCTTAGTCTAGCGTGAAGTGATTTACAGGTTCTCCTCCACTTTCCCTCTTTTACTTCTGCTGGCCCCCCTGCTGGGGGGTGTAGATTTTTTTAGTTCTGATTGTTTATTGAAATTGCCTTTACCCTTTTTTTTCTTTTTCCCCCGCTTGAGTTCTGGGCCGGGGTTTTGGGGTGCCAGAGGGCCCCCGTCCCAAACCATGTGGGGGTTAAAGGTTTTTTATCCCCTTAAAAGATTTAATCTGTCTCCCCTTTGGGCAATGTTTTGACAAATTCCTTTCGCTTTTGCGGTGGGTTTGTTTTTCTTTGTTTTCACCTGGGTTTTCTGATTTTTTGCCCGTCCCTTTTTCCTACTTTTTCCCCCCTTTAAATGTTTTGCTTTTCTTCGTTTGTAATAGGGTGTATATTTCGTTATACGTGTGTGCTTATGGTTTTGATTAGAAATATATATTTTTTGGTTTTCATTAAGAGGGGGTACCTATATTAAAAAAGGTGGATCTAGTATAATCCTGTATTTGGGGTGTTTGTGAAGGCGCTGTCAATGCTACCCCCACAGAGGGGCTATTTTTGGTCACGTGTTTGACCCTTTGGGGACCCCCTCCTGAATTTCTCAGAAACCCCTACGTTCATAGTGGGCACTATTACATTAAAGCCCAACTAAATTTTCTTTTCTTCCCCAAAGTATGGGAGCAGTTTCTTTTTGAAGTCTGAATTTAAAAAACCCTTTGGACATAAGAGATGCCCTTGTTTGGCATTTGGCGACTGCCCTGACTAGTATTAAAAAAAATCAAAAAGAAAACCCGTGAGAGTTTTTAGCCGGCTGGGGCATGGGCCCTGCGCCCCGCAAAACCCCCCCCCCCCCCTTTCTGTGCATCGTGCCCATTCGGGGGTACTTTTTGTACCCAAAGGGGGGTCCCCCGTTTCCTGTGTGGGGGAGAAATATGCATTGGTAAAATCTGTAACTGCCCCGTAAGTATCATTCTTTCCCTTTTTTTTATTTCCTTTTTTATGTAATAAACCTTTTCTTTTTTTTAACTTTTTGCCTAATTGTAATTTTTTTTTTTTGCACGCCAAAATTTTAATCACCCAAATTTCAATGTTTTTTTCTGTTTTCCCCTGGCCGTTCTTTATTGTGTTTGTCTGTCTTGTCATTTCCTGTCTTGGGCCCCTTTTAAAAGTTTAGGGGCGGCCCAGTTGTTTGCCAAACCCCTTTGGGGTTTCTCAAAAAACTAGGCAGGGACAACTTTAGGCTACGGCTCACTGTGTGTCTTTTCCTGTTGCCCTATCTTGTTCCCGGGTCCCCTCATATTATCACAAGCCCTTATTTTTTTTCTATTGACATCCAGATCAATGAATTTTTAATTTTAAAGGGGCTTGGGTTTTTTTTGAGGGGGGGCCCGGTTTAAAGATATCTGAAACCCGGCGAATCAGGTCAATCTCTCCCATCAAAAAGCTGATGCTGCTGTCACACTCCATGTGGTTGTCCCTATCCTGCAGCCAGGTGACATTAGGGAGCTGAAAATGCCTCTCCTGGACCGTTTTTTCGGGGGACTGCAAAAAGTTTGTCACTTTTCAGGAGTCATGTTCGAAGTCCGTCTGGGTTAAACCACTTGCTTCTGAGACCAAAATGGTGGGTGTAGTGGTTTCCCTTTTTCAAGGCAATGCTCAGGAATGGGCCTTCAAACTTATCCCCACTGCTCCTGAGTGTAGTTCTCTGGACCTATTTCTTCAGTCCCTTTGGCCAATATATTTGAGCCAGACCATGCCTCACTTGCAGAAACTCAGCTCTTGACTATACGTCAAGGAAAAAGATTGACTGAGGAACACTGTACCGAGCTCCACAAGTGGTGTCTTACTGCTGGATGGTGTAACCCAATGTTAAAGGCCCTGTTCAGACCTGGCCTATCTAACTCCATTAAAGACATCTGTCAGCCACCCCAACCCCAGTGCGGTCCACATTAACCACAGGCTCCGGGAGAGCAGAAAGGAATTGTTAGAACCTGACCATACATCTGTGTCTTCTTTTCCTTCTCTAAAAAATAAGTCTCTTTCCCTTTCACCCTGGAAGAGGAGCTGATGTAACTCGGAGCCATGGACGCTAAAACCAAGAGGGAGTACCACATGAGAAATGCTCTGTTTCTGTACTGTTGCAGTTCCGGTCATTTTCTTTCTGAACTGCCCCACCGAACACAGGTCCCAGCCAGAAAAACTGAGTAGTCAGAGGAGTATATTTGCCAGTGTCCTTGTTTTTTAAATCCAAGTCTGTATCTGGGCAGGCCCTGACTGATTCGGTGGGGGCTGTCATCTTTATGTATTTTGCTTTTGTGTCGGCTTCAGGCCTAGATTTAGTGAAAATGGATCACCCTTTTTCCGTTGACTATACCCCATTGACAGTAGGGAGGATCCACTTCAAAACCCCCATTTGTATTTGCAGGTTGGCTCCACCCAGATATTATTTTGGTTCTCCCTTGATTATATACCGTATATACTCGAGTATAAGCCGACCCAAGTATAAGCCGAGGCACCTACATTTGCCACAAAAAACTGGGAAAACTTTTTGACTTGAGTATAAGCCTAGGGTGGAAAATGGGGCGGCTACTGGTAAATTTCAAAAATAAAAATGGATACCAATAAAATTATATAGGCAGGTATAGGCAGTTTAATGTCCCCCATAGGAAGGTAAATGCAGTTTAATGTGCCCGAAAGGCAGTTTAGTGTCCCCCATAGGCAGGTTTAGCCAGGTATATGTCCCTCAGTCAGGTATAGCCAGGTATATGTCCCACAATAGACAGGGCAGCTTGATGTCATCAGGCCGGAGACTCCAAAGTGGGCCTCGCTCGCGCTCGCTCTCTGCTCTGCAAAAGACTCTTCTGCTGTATGCGCTCCTAGGAGTCGCATACAGCCAAAGCAATCCCCGCCAGTGCCCGGGCCACAGCAGTGGCCGGACGCCGATGGGTGACCGGAGAGCTGTATGCGCTCCCAGGAGTGACTCGAGTATAAGCCGAAGTAGGGTTTTTCAGCTCATTTTTTGGGCTGAAAAACTCGGCTTATACTCGAGTATATACGGTAATCATAACCCGTCTTTGACTGGAGTAGAGTGGAATTGATTAAATGGGGCCCCCAATGCTCCTCCCGCTGTATTCCTCTGCCCTGTCCAAAACATTCAGGCTGTTGCTTTGTCTCATAGTTTTGGTGCCATTAAGGCTCCTCCGGAGAAAATGTTGTCCCTCTAGGGTTGTGGTCAAGGCTATTGCTCACAATCTTGCTACCTCTATTGACAATTCTCCAGATCAGGCACCTAGTAACACTCCTGTGGATAGACAGTTTATGCCCCCAACCTCTGTGTCACGGATGCCCCTGTGACCCTCGTCCCGGGTCACAGGGGCATCCGTGCCCCGACGCCGAGTGGCGCCCCGTCCCGCACGTCGGATCCGGGGTCCGCTCACCCCGCTACCCGTGCCAGTGTTCACTTACCCAGCCACACTCCTGTCCCGTCCGTCTCTGTCCCTCGGTGCGCGGCCCCGCTCCCTACGGCGCACACGGGCCGGCAGTGTCAGATTTAAAGGGACAGTGCACCGGTAATTAGCTATTGCCGGTCACTGCCCCCTATTTAAGCCTGCCTCTTCCTGGCAGCCTTGCCGGATCTTTAGTACCCTACCCTACTGAGAAAGCGTTCCAGAAAGCCTTGTTCTGATATCCTGTGTACCGTACCTTCTGCCTGTCCTCGACCACGAATCTTGCCGCCTGCCCTGACCCTTTGCCTGTCCACGACTATGAACCAGACCCGCCTGTCCTGACCTTCTGCCTGTCCCTGACCACGAGCCTGACTGCCGATTCTGTACCTCGCCTACCCTTGGCCGCCACCGCAAGCAAGTCCTGCCAGTGGAAGCGACCTGGTAGATTCCCCCTGCAGCAAGTCCATCCCGCTTTGCGGCGGGCTCTGGTGAATACCGGGACCTACTTAGATTCCACTCCCTGGCGTGGCTTACGCCATCGCCTGCGGTGGTCCAGCGAATCCACTACCAGACCGTTACACTCCGCCTTCGGGTGCTTGAGGAAATTCACTGCTCGGTATCAATGAATATAGGAATCCACAGCACACAATACTTGAATAGGCTTCAAAAAGTGTATTTATATCACAAAAAGTGTCATATACAAATAAAGTTTTATTTACATATTACAATGTCATTACATGTGAAATATACAATGTATACCATTCATACAAAGTAAAGTGTAAAGTGTGGTAATGTGGTCTGCGATTCTTCTGATGTTTCGGTTGCTCGGGCGACCTTATTCATAGATAATCATTGAGATAACCAGTTAGGGAAGAATGGGTATGGAAAGAAATGGTTGCAAACACATGTAATGAGAAAAGGAACATAAATATGTATATAAAGGACAAAAATGTTAAGAAGGAGATGCAGCCAAGGTCCAGAGCTCAGGAAACATGCAAATACATGGAGCTGTGATAGGACTGCTGCTGGAAGGAAGTGCTGACAGACTCATGTGTTCAGGCTCTTAAAGGGGTTGTTTCACTACAGGGATTGTTGCTTTTTCTGTTAAAGATCTTGCAAAAACAAGTCACTCTGCAATATGTGTCCATTAACAGTGTCCTACCTATTCCTAGATATCCCCTCTTGTATGGGCTGCATCAGCTCCACAGGTCGCTATAGCTACAGACCTGTTCCATCTCTCCTGATAGGCTGCCAGTACTGGTTGCTATAACTACAGACCTGTTTGAGCTCTCCTGATAGGCTGCCAGCACTGGTTGCTACAGCTACAGACCTGTTCAAGCTCTCCTGATAGGCTGCCAGTACTGGTTGCTATAACTACAGACCTGTTTGATCTCTCCTGATAGGCTGCCAGCGCTGGTCGCTAAAGCTACAGACCTGTTTACTCTCTCCTGATAGGCTGCCAGTACTGGTCACTATAACTACAGACCTGTTTGATCTCTCCTGATAGGCTGCCAGCGCTGGTCACTAAAGCTACAGACCTGTTCAATCTCTCCTGATAGGCTGCCAGCGCTGGTCACTATAACTACAGACCTGTTTGATCTCTCCTGATAGGCTGCCAGTGCTGGTCGCTATAGCTACAGATCTGGTGACCTTAACAGCTCATCACTGCAGGCCAGTAGATGCCAGTAAACACTCCTGAATTCAAAAATGAAACAGGACTGAGGTGAGATGAATTTATGTAGTGGGACAACCCCTCACCACATCGATGGCCCGGACAGGAACTGGTTTAAAAAAAAAATTAATGCAGTAAACAAAACAAAACTTTAGAAATTTTAAATCATACGAATCTTACTGGTCGGCAAAATACAGTTTCCATGTCATTTCAGACAGCATGGAAAATTGAAAATCCTCAGAAAATGGTGTAATTTCAACCCAATCCAGCCCACAAAGGGGGTCGGATGGGATCCGGTACATTTTATGGAACAATAGACTAAATAGTGCAATTTACAAGCTACAACTCTGTAAAAAAAAAAAAAAAACCTCTGCAAATTCAGAAATGTCTGTGGATAAAACAAAGAAGTTTAGGTTTTCGGAAGGCAGAGATTAAAAAAAAAAACAACACATCGTCAAAAATTGCTGCATCGGCAACTGCTTATTTATCCAGGATGATAACAAAAAAAATTGTTGTTTTTTTCCAGAAAGAGCGCCTTATCTGTCCCCAGGTTCTGCAGCTGAGCCCCACTTACCTTAGTTAACCGGAAATAAAAATTTCAGTCATAACCCATGAACAGGTGTGGCGGTATTTTTGGAAAAAAGCAAAGTGAATTCTAGATACTGAGATTTACTTAAAGGCACACTGTCATCAGAAAGGAGAAAAAAAAAACAATATTCGTGGAAATCTGTTTTGTTTTTTTAGAATTTTTGGCAATATTTTTTGGTACAGTAATTGTTACACAAAAGTCACATTTAATGTAAATTGTAAGATGGTTGTAACAGTTATAACGGTATTCTCTGCACTGCTACATTATAGCAATGTCATCGGTAGCTTCCTCAAGGTTTCCGGTCCATACATAGTGCCAACCATGGTGTTGTAAATTTATAGTATAATGTCCATGCAACAGGACCACTTGACGTTTAGAAGGACAGTGCACTGACCAAGGCCTCAGGGCAGATTACAAAGTCCTATGGAAGGTTTAGGTTTTGAACCCAGGGGTCCAACGGAAGACAACCCCAACTTGAGATGACATGGAGAAACCCCTTGCCACTTGAATCTATTAGGTTACGTCCACATGACGAGTAAAATTTACTCATCAGATTCTGCCACTGAAAATGCATCAGGTTACTCGTTGTGTGGATATAGCCTTAGGGTGAGAACAGGAGGTTTTAACCACATGCAGCTAAAACCATAACTCCATGTGACCACCAAAGGCCAAAAGAGTTTGGCATTGGCAGACGTTTAGGGGTGTGGTCGTAACCACATACGGCTAATTGCTCGTGAGTTTGCACCCTTATGGTTTGATTCACATATAACCTATTAAGATGTCATAATATCTCCAGGGTGGAGGGGGGGACTTTAGACTAATCCCTGATAATAATAATAATCTTTATTTATATAGCGGCAACATATTCCTCAGCACTTTACAATATAGAGGGTATAGTTACAGACAAAAAGACAGACATTACACAGAAAGAAGCTACTTACAGATCAGACACAAGGGGCGACATGTATGATCGGGATTTCCGCCTGTTTTTTGGCGCATACTGCGCCTCCCGGCCCGAATCCCACTGTCGGACGCTGGGATGCAGTGTTAGGCGCAGCGTTCGCCACTTTCGGCTGCGCCCCGCATGAAGGGGCGGGCAGTGGGTGCATTGTGGGCACGGGGTAGGCGTTCTGGGGCGGGACGCGGCGCGCTCGTATAGTCCGAGGCATGTACGATGGCGAGTCGGCAAAGCGAGGCGCAGTACAGCGCTCGGCAGCTCCGACAAGCAGACCGGGTTTTTTTTGGTCTAAATCCTCCGGCCGAGGCGAAGAGAAGCAGGATCGGAACATGCGACGAAGCAGATAGAAGATCGCGACAGAAATCTAGGCGCTCCGCTCCGTGCGGCAGGAGTATGATTCCGAAAAAATCGCCTTTATAAAGGCGGAAAACAGTGTCAGAAAAAGAGCTGAACATAAAAAATAAACATAATTAAAAAAAAAATCACTTTCCAAAACTCTAGAACGGCGCAATATCAAGAAATATGATATTGGAAATTGCCGGGAAATACAGTAATTCGAATTCTGAAACCTATTCTCATTGGTCGGCATAAACCGGCCAATCAGAATAGGAGCGACAGTGAACCATTAAAACCTATGGGGAAAGATTGACCAATCAGAATCCACGGCGGGATAGTTCAAAATACAGTAAAAATGCAGAAAAAAAGCTGATTGGCTGAGCTAGCGGGGGCTTGGCTAGCTTGGCCAATCAGAATACGAGCGACAAAGACCCATTCTAGCCTATGGAGAAGTTTAGACCAATCAGAATCCACGGCGGGATAATTCAAAATACAGTAAAAATGCTGAAAAGAGGTGATTGGCTGAGCTAGCGGGGGCTTGGCTATCCCAGCCAATCAGAGCGCGAGCTACTTCTCCCATTATAGTCTATGGAGGAGAGGGGCCCGCACTAAAATCTCGGCGCTCAGCGCCGTGCGGCATGGAGTATGAATAAAAAAATTATTTTTATTAAATGTAAAACATTATCAAATAAAGACCAAACCCCTTTTCTATAAACATAAATCAATTAATTCCCGAACAACGCGTTTGTCGCCGAGACCGGCGCAACATAAGGAATTGCAATAGAGAGAATTGCCGGGGAAATACAGTAATTCAAATTGTGTAAGCTTTTCTCATTGGTCGGCAGAAGCCACCCAATCAGAATAGGAGCAACAAAAAACCCATTATATCCTATGGAAGTTGGACCAATCAGAATAGGAGCGACAGTGGCCCATTCCTAACCTATGAAGGAGTATTAAACCAATCAGAATAGGACGACAAAGTCCCTTTAAATATCCTATGGGAGAAGTTTGGACCAAATCAAAATCAAAGGCGGGACAGTTCAAAATACAGTAAAAACAGAAAAGAGCTGATTGGCTGACTAAGCGGCGGCTTGGCTATCCCGGCCAATCAGAGCGCGAGCTATTTCTCCCATTATAGTCTATGGAAGATGGGCGCTCTGAAACCCTCGGCGCTCAGCGCCGTGCGGCCTGAAGTATTAATAAAAAAATTTTTTTATTAAATGTAAAACATTATCAGATAAAGAGCCGAACCCTTCTTTACAAATAAAGCAGTTAAAAACCCCGAACAACGCGTTTGTCGCCGAGACCGGCGCTACATAGGGAATTGCAATAGAGAAAAATTGCCGGGAAATACAGTAATTCAAATTGTTTAAGCTATTCTCATTGGTCGGCATAAACCACCAATCAGAAAGGAGCAACAATGTCCCATTATATCCTATGGAGAAAAATTGACCAATCAAAATTCCAAGGCGGGACAGTTCAAAATACATAAAAATGCAGAAACGAGCTGATTGGTTGAAGCGGCGGGGGCTCGTCCAGCTTAGCCAATCAAAGCGCGAGCTACTTTCTCATAGAGTTTTTATGGGGAAAAAAAATTTCTGAGCGCGCTCTGTGATTGGCTAAGTTAAAAGAGGCGCCGTTATTTGGACCAATGGGAGAGCGAGCGAACCCCCTATGGGTTTTCTAATGCAATCTGAAATAAAACTGTACATGGCGAAATCAAATTATAACACTACAGAAGTTGTACCGATGTGTATATAAAACGAATGAAAATATGGGGGTAACGAATTTTTTTTTTAAATCAATAAAATCATGTTTATTTCTTTATTTTCGTTAGCCAAGGATCAATAGTATGGGTGCAACGAAAATAAAGAAATAAACATGATTTTATTGATTTAATTTTTTTTTTTCATTACCCCCATATTATCATTTGTTTTATATACACATCGGGACAACTTCTGTAGTCTTATCATTTGATTTCGGCCGTGTACAGTTTTATTTCAGATTGCATTAGAAAACCCATAGGAGCGTCGCTCACCTCCCCATTGGTCCAAATAACGGTGCCTCTTTTAACTTAGCCAATCACAGAGCGCGCTCAAATTTCTTTTCCCCATAGAACTCTATGAGAAAGTAGCTCGCGCTCTGATTGGCTAAGCTGGACGAGCCCCCGCCGCTTCAACCAATCAGCTCGTTTCTGCATTTTTACTGTATTTTGAACTGTCCCGCCATGGATTCTGATTGGTCAATCCTTCCCCATAGGTTTGAATGGGTCACTGTCGCTCCTATTCTGATTGGCCGGTTTATGCCGACAAATCAGAATAGGTTTCAGACTTTGAATTACGTATTCCCGGCCCAATTTTTCCCAATATCCTAATTCTTGAATTAGGATATTTGGAAAGTGATTTTGTTTTAAATGTATTTTTTTTATTTTTGAGGTTTCAGCTCTTTTTCTGGGAATGTTTTCCGCCTTTATAAAGGGTATTTTTGATTCATACTCCGCACCGACATGTGGAAAAGATTTCTCGCTGTTTTCCAGCCCGTCTCGCATCGGAACAGATTTTCGGCGCAGTCCCGCACTGCGCCTATGTCCAATCACTGTGCCCCACACACACTGGCGAGGCGCAGGGAACTTTTCCCCGCATGTATGAGTGCACTACCTCGGGCGGCGAATCTCCGGCGCAGCGCCGCACTGCGCCTCGGTCCCCGCACTGCGACCACACACTGGCGAGGCGTGGCGGACTTTTCCCTGCATGTATGAGTGCGCTACCTCCGGCGGCGAATCTTTGGTACAGCCCCGCACTGCGCCTAACACACTGCCGAGGCACGGCGGACTTTACATGCAATGTATGAGCACGCCCCGGCCCCGACATAAATCAGGCGCAGATTCCGCCCCGACCCGGCGGGATTCATACATGTGGCCCAAGGTGGGAGGGCCCTGCTCACAAGAGTTTACACTCTATTAGGGTGTATGGGGGAGACAAAGGGTGAGAAGTGCTTGGTTTTGGTGCTTGGTGGAGAGACCGAGTAGGGTGGTAGACAGTGATGAGGGAGGAGATGTAGGGGGTGCAGCGCTGTGGAGAGACCGGGTAGGGTGGTAGACAGAGATGAGGGAGGAGATGTAGGGGGTGCAGCACTGTGGAGAGACAAGGTAGGAAGGAAAACAGAGATGAGGGAGTTGATGTAGGGGGCGCTGTGGAGAGACCGAGTAGGGTGGTAGACAGTGATGAGGGAGGAGATTTAGGGGGCGCAGCACTGTGGAGAGGCCGAGTAGGGTGGGAGACATAGATGAGGGAGAAGATGTAGAGGGCGCAGCGCTGTGGAGAGACCGAGTAGGGTGGTGACAGAGATGAGGGAGGAGATTTAGGGGGCGCAGCACTGTGGAGAGGCCGTGTAGGGTGGTAGACAGAGATGAGGGAGAAGATGTAGAGGGCGCAGCGCTGTGGAGAGACCGGATAGGGTGGTGACAGAGATGAGGGAGGAGATGTAGGGGTGCAGCGCTGTGGAGAGACGGGGTAGGGTGGTGACAGAGATGAGGGAGGAGCTGTAGAGGGTGCAGCGCTGTGGAGAGACCGTGTAGGGTGGATGGTAGACAGAGAAGAGGGAGGAGAGGTAAGGGGTGCAGCGCTGTGGAGAGCTTTATGGGTGAGAGTGATGAGTTTATGTTTTATTCTGTATGGGCAACGAGTGCAGTGACTGACACAGGGTAGAGGCATCAGTGTAGCGGCTGGAAAGAGAGATAACCCTGGCTGCATTCAGGACAAATTGGAGAGGGAAGAATTTACAGAGGGGGGGACCGATAAGCAGGGAGTTACAGGAGTCAAGACGAGAAAGAATAAGAGCAACAATGAGAGATTGAGTTGTTTCCACAGTGAGAAAAGGACGGATTCTGGAGACATTCTTGAGGTGCAGGTGATGAGATCTCTGATGAACCCAATCTGGTGCTGGTGCAGTATTAGTTCCTCCAAAAACATCCCAACAATTCCTTTAAAGATGTCTCTCAGTTCGTTTGCCAAGATCTTGACCTTTGATTTTTTGGAGCTTCTGTAAGATCTTGACTTTCAGAGCTTCAGTTCTTATCCCATAAATGATAGGATTCACTGTAATCGGAGTCATCAGCCCAACTATTGTGATCAAGACATGGGCAGCGAGAGAGATTGATCCGCTGTTTATTCGATACCGTAATAATATAAAAAAGCTTGCAATCATGAAAGTGGAGAACGCCAAGAGGTGGGTCACCAGGGTCCGGATGGCTTTTTGACAAGCTTCTTTAGAAATTCTGAGGCAGATTCTAAATGTTCTTATGTAACAGTAGATGATGACGAGTAGACAACTGATATCTATCAGAAAAGCTTCCACAGCCCCAAAAACATTATTGACCCAGGCATCACCACAGGCCAGCTTAATGAGTGACATGTTTTCACAAAATACATTATTAAGATTTTCCCCACAGAGAGGCAAGTATGCTGTCATTATAACAGGAACGAAGACCACTGTGAAGGCAACAGCCCAGTTTACAATGATAAATTTTAGGGCTTTGCCATTCGTCATCAAGGTTGAGTATCTCAAAGGTTGACCTATGGCCAGATATCGATCCTGGGCCATTATGGTGAAGGTAAAAACTTCAACAGCAGCAAAGCTATGGAGAAAAAAAGACTGGACAAGGCAACCGGAAAACGTGATAGTCCTAGATCCAGAAAGCAAGTCAATGATCAGCTTAGGGAAGAAGGTGGAGCTTCCGAACATCCCATTGAAGACCAGATTACATATGAAGATGTACATTGGTTGGTGGAGGGTTGATTCAGTCCAGACAACAAACACAATTAAGAAACATATGAACATGGTGGTGATGTACACGAAGATGGAAATCATGGAGTACAGGTATCGGAACTGTTCCATCTCAATGACTCCGAGAAGAACAAAACTAGTGGTGACTCGTGACATGTTTTCCATTTGTTCTTAGAAGCTTCTAACTTCTTCAAACCTCTTGCATAAAAAGTGGTTCAATGGTAATATTAATGTTTTTTTAACTTTGTCTAAGGACTACAGAAACACAAATAAACAACAGGACACTCTACAACATGCGGCTACGGGTAGGTGCTCTATAATATGTGAAAATCATCGAGATATATTTATATTGTGTGTCAGATCCTCGGAGACTGCAGCTCAACGGTAACGAAGTCTCAATTAGCGAGGGACAAATCTTTACTAATTGCATATTTTCCATTTGGATGATGAAAGAGAGACACTTGGGGTTCATTTTAAGAAATATATTTTTTTTTCATGTACATTTATATGATTCTGTAGCTTTCAATGCACAAATTAGCACAGAATAATTTGAAAACAGACATTTTTATAGTCCAAGTTGTAATAAATTATTTGGTAACATGTAAATTGCAGCCTTTTATACAGTTTAGAACCAGAGAGATGCTTTCTAGGGGCAGGATAGTGAGTGTATTGCTGCAAGTTTATTTATTAAGTCAAAAAGAGGGACGTTTGAGGAGTAATGAGGGACAGGGGGACTGTCCTTCCAAAAGAGGGACACTTGCTAATTTACTTCTCATCTGAGTCATTATCTCAGGGAAACTGTAATAACCATGTCTGTCCAGGCCTCTGCGAAGTCATCTGCCCATAAAATATGGCAGAGACTGTGCCTTTGGCCATGATTCTGGGCATGGATTGAATGTTTTCTTTGTACTAGTCTGAACTCTGTCTGATTCCAGTATCTGCTGTGTGGTGAGTGATAGGTTCTCCACCACACTTGTCTGGCTACTTCTGCTAGCCCCAGTGCTGAGCTGCAGATTGTTTAGACTGAGTGGTGATTGACATTTACTTTCACTGCTCATCTCCCTTCCCTTCAAGTCTGTTCTGTGTGGACTGGATATGAGAGGGCCTGTCCAATCACACCCCGGACACCCTGGACACACTTGACACTCTGACATCCCATAAGATGACCACTTGTACTCTTGGCCATCACTTGCGATAGTCTCTGGTAGCTTGAGCTGGCATTTCATATTGGTTTATATTGTTTGGATTACTGACCTCTTTGACTGTCTTCTTGACCTCCGTTTTTGCCTGCCGTTTTTGCTATCTCCGGTTTCAACTGCATCTTCCTGATCATGTCTTTGTGTTTGTATGTCTTGATTTGTTCTGTAACACTTGCCTAGAGAAGGGAGCATCAGCCAGTTGAAGCCCACCACCTAGGGTCGGGTTGGCAAGTAAGCAGGGTAAGTTTTATGGGGCCTAGCGCTAGGACTCACACTATCAGTCTTTTTTTGTCTTTCTATCCAGGTCCCATGGTCCCTTGCAGAAACCAAAAGACAATCTGCACATTCTAAGGCTCAGTTCACATAAGCGTTGGAGTTTCCTTTTGGAATTTACATTGGATGTTTCATCTGGAATGAGGGGGACAAAAACACAACAATATAGGGCTCAGGCGTCTGATTTAGGCTTTGATCACATAGTTGCATAGTTAATACAGTTGAAAAAGGACAAATGTCTATTAAGTTCAACCAAAGGTGGGGAAAGATGTCAATGATGGGAGAAGAAGAGGGAATTTTTAAGCTCGGGTTGGGTGTTTCTTCTAGATTGATGGAAAAAATAGCACAACATATATAAAGCGTATGTCACAAGGGCACTGGTGATAGGTGGTGGATCTGCAGGTCACAGCGTAGGGTTGGCGTGACCAGGGACGTTGCTAGTGTCCCAAAACATCTGGGGCTCGGGCCCTTAAGTTTTTCTGAGTAGGGCTGGGTTCACACGGAATTTTTTGCATCTTATTGTGAACTGCGGGTGTATTTTTACAGAGAAAAACCTTTGTATGTAGGCTCAGGAGAAATATAAGTGATTACAGTCATGGCCAAAAGTTTTGAGAATGATACAAATGTTAATTTTTACAAAATCTACTGCATCAAGTTTTATAATGGCAATTTGCATATACTCCAAAATGTTTATAAAGAGTGATCAGCTTAACAGCAATTAATTGCAAAGTCAATAGTTGCCTAGAAAATGAAAATTTTTCCCCCAAAACACATTTCAACTTTCATTGAGGCCTGCCTTAAAAAGGACCAGTAACATCGTTTCAGTGATTGCTCCATTAAACAGGTGTGGGTGTTAATGAGGAACAGGGCTGGAGATCAATTTTCATGATTAGTTTAAAAATCCACACCACTGGACACTTTTAAAAGTAGGCTGGTGCTTGGATCATTGTTTCTTTCTGTTAACCATGGTTATCGCTAAAGAAAACAGTGCAGTCATCATTGCACTGCACAAAACTGGCCTAACAGGGAAGAGTATCGCAGCTAGAAAAGATTGCACCTCAGTTAACAATCATCGCATCATCAAGGAATTCAAGGAGAGAGGTTCCATTGTTGCCAAAAAGGCTCCAGGGCGCCCAAGAAAGACCAGCAAGCGCCAGGGACCGTCTCTTAAAAGTGTTTCAGCTTCGGATCGGGCTACCAAACGTGCAGAGCTTGTCAGGAATGGCAGCAGGAAGTGTTGAGTGCATCTGCATGCACTGTGAGGCGGAGACCATGGGAGGGAAGGCCTGGTGTCAAGGAGGGCAGCAAAGAACCACTTCTCTCCAGAAAAAACATCAGGGACAGACTGATATTCTGCCAAAGGTACAGGGAAGTGGAAATGCTGAGGACTGGGGTAAAGTCATTTTCTCTGATGAATCCTTTTCCGAATGGTTTGGAACATCTGGAAAACAGCTTGTTCGGAGAAGACAAGGTGAGCGTTTTCCACCAGTCTTGTCTCATGCCAACATAAAACATCCAGAAACCATTCATGTGTGGGGTTGCTTCTCAGCCAAGGGAATCGGCTCTCTAACAGTCTTGGCCCAAAAAACACATCCAAAATAAAGGAATGGTACCAGAATGTCCTCCAAGAGCAACTTTCCCCAACCGTCCAAGAGCAGTTTGGTGATCAACAATGCCTTTTCCAGCATAATGGAGCACCTTGCCCTAAAGCAAAGGTGATAACTAAATGGCTCAGGGAACAAAACATAGAGATTTTGGGTCCATGGCCCGAAAAAACTCCCCAGATCTTAATCCCATAAGAACTTGTGGTCAATCATCAGAACGACGGGTGGAAAAAACAAAAACCAACAAATTGTGACAAAATGCAAGCATTGATTGTGCAAGAATGGATGCTATCAGTAAAGGGTTTTGGTCCCCAAAATTGGGGTTGGAAACATGCCAGGGGGAATTGCAGAGGGCCCCGAAGAAGGAAGGGTCAACACTGCAAATATTGGAAATTGCTGCAATTTAAATCAACTAAATTTTTCCCAAAAAAAAGCTGTTGTTAAAAACATAATATTTTTTGCACTTGTAAAACTGTAATGATAAAAAAAATTGAAAAAAAAAAAAAAACCCAAGGGGCAAAAAAATCAGGTGAAAAAAGAATATTTGTGTCATTCCTTTAAAACTTTTGGCCAAGCGAACTTTAGTTACATTTAGAAAAATAAAAAGGAGACGTCTCCGAAGGGGTTTTTTCTCTTTCTCTTCTTCTCCTTTTTGGGCCCAAAAGGGCCCTACAACTTCTACCGTCCCCCAATCTTCCCCCTGGAAAAAAATTTTCAAAACAAAAAATTTAGACTTCCCCATTTTATCTGCATTTTTCTACAATTTCCCCATCTCTATTAAAAAAAAACCCCATCTATGTTTCCCCAAATTGGTAGTAATTACGCCCTTGTAGGGGGAAATAATTTTTTCCCCCTTAAAACCAAAAGGGGTAGCCCACTGTAGCCAGGGTTTTTAGCCCCCTTTAGCCAAGTAGGTTTGGGTCCCTCTAAAAAAGTTAAACTGGCCCCCCCTTGCCAGGTTATTAAGGGCCCTCAAACCAGGTTTTCCCCCTGTAGCCAGGTTAAATGCCTCCTTTAAAAGGGAGGGAATATGCCCCCTGTAGCCAGTAATATGCTCCTTGTAGCAGGTTATTAGGGCCCCCGGGAGCCAGGTTTTCTGCCCCCCTTAAACCCGGGGAAAAATGCCCCCCTTTTGCCCGGAAAAAAAGCCCCCCTTTAAACCAATAATATGCCCAAATAGCCAGTAAAAATTTCCCCCATAGCAAAATAAAAAAATGGGCCCCCCTTTTGCCATAAAAATGCCCCTCTGTAGCCAGTGATAAGCCCCCCTGTAACCAGTGATTACCCCGCTGTAGGGCCCGTGATAAAAAAACCCCTGTAGCCAGTGATATGCCCCCCTGTTGCCAGTAATTTGCCCCCCTGTAAACCAGTGGGGAAAGTCCCTCTTTGTCAGTGATATTCCCCCTGTTAAACCAGTGAAAAGCCCCCCCGTAGGGGCCCGTGAAAATCCCCCCCGTAGCCCGTAAATTTGCCCCCTGTAGCCCCACTGTTTGCCCCCCCTGTTTGTCAGTGATATGCCCCCCCGTAGCCTTTAAAATGCCCCCCGTAGCCAGTGAATAGGGCCCCTCTGTTGCCAGTGATATGCCCCCTGTAACCGTGATAAAGCCCCCCCTTTTGGCCAGTGGAAAATGCCCCCTGTAGCCATGATATGCCCCCTGTAACAGTGATATGCCCCCTGTAGCCATGAAAGCCCCCCCTTTTTCCCGAATTTTTCCCCTGGGGAGCCCGTGTTTTCCCCCCCCCTTTGCCAAGGAAAAGGCCCCCTGTACCAAATGATTAAAAAGGGCCCCCCTTTGCCGTGATATTCCCCCTGTTGCCGTGAAAATCCCCCCTTGAGCCAGGGATTCCCCCCGTAGCCAGTGATAAGCCCCCCTTAGCCTGTGATATGCCCCATTTTGCCAGTGATATGCCCCCCTGTACCAGTGATATGCCCCCTGTAGCCAGTGAAATGCCACTCAGTAGTCCAGTGATATGCCCCGCTGTAGCCAGTGATATGCCCCCTGTAGCCAATGATATGCCCCCCTGGAGCCAGTGATATGCCCCCCCTGTAGCCAGTGATATGAGCCTCCCCCCAGAAACAGTGGAATATGCCCTCTGTAGTCAGATGAGATATGCCCCCCATTAAGCCAGTTGATATGCCCCCTGTTGCCAGTGATTTGCCCCCTGTAGCCAGTGAAAATGTGCGCCCCCTCTGTAGCCTTGATATTGCCCGCTGTTAGCCAGTGAATATGCCCCTCTGAGTACCAGTGATATGCCCCTTGTAGCCAGTGATATGCCCCCCCGGTAGCCAGGGATAGCCCTCTGTAGCAGTGAATATGCCCCCTGTATAGCCAGTGGATATGCCTCCCCCTGTTTTATGCCAGTAATTTTGCCCCCCTGTAGCCAGTGATATGCCCCTCTGTAGTCAGTGGAAATGCCCCCCTGTAGCCAGTAATATGCCCCCCTGTAGCCAGTGGATATGCCCCCCTGTAGCCAGTAATATGCCCCCCTGTTAACCAGTGATATGCTCCTTGCCTCTGTATCAAGTGGATATGCCCCCCTGTAGCCAGTGATAATCCCCACTGTAGCCAGTGATATGCCCCCCTTAGCCAGTGATATGCCCCTCTGTAGCCAGTGATATGCCCCCTGTAGCCAGTGATATGCCCCTACTGTAGCCAGTGATATGCCCTGCTGTATCCAGTGATATGCCCCCTGTACCAATGAAATGCCCACTGTATCCAAGAATAAGCCCCCCTGGTAGCAGTGATATGCCCCCCTGTAGCCAGTTGATATGCCCCCCTGTAACGCAGTGATATGCCCCTCTGTAGTCAATTGATATTGCCTACCCCTGTAGCCAGTGATATGCCCCCTGTAGCCAGTAGATATGCCCCTCTGTAAAAAGCCAGTGGATATTCCCCTGTAGCCAGTGATATGCCCCCCCCTCACCCAGGGATGCCCCTCTTGGTAGCCAGTGATAATGCCGCCCCTGAGCCAGGTATAAGCCCCCTGTAGCAGTGATCATGCCCACCCTTAGCCAGTGATGCCCCCCTGTAGCCAGTGATATGCCCCCCTGGAGCCCGTGATATGCCCCCTGTATCCAGTGATATGCCTCCCCTTAACAGTATTCCCTCCTGTACCAGTGAAATGCCCCCACCCTTAGCCAGTGATTGCCCCCCCTGTAGCCAGTGAAATGCCCCCTGTAGCCATAGATATCCTCCCCAGAAGCCAGAGATTTTCCCCCCTGTAGCCAGTTGAAAAATGCCGCCCTAGTAGCCAGTGACATGTCCCCCCTTAGCCATGATGCTCCCCTGTAAGCCCAGTTATAAGCTCCCCTGATCAGCCAGTGTATATGCCCCCTGTAGCCATTGATATGCCCCCTAAGCCAGTGTTATCCCCTCTTAGCCAGTAGATCAATTGCCCCCCTTAGCCAGTGATATGCCCCCCTGTAGCCAGTGATATGCCCCTCTGTAGCCAGTGATATGCCCTCAGTAGCCAGTGATAATAGCTACCTAATAAAAATAAAATAAAATAAAAAAAACCTACTTACCTCAGCACGCTCCGCGCATCCAGTCCTGAAGCTTGAGGAACGGTGTAACAGCGGGAGTGACAAACACGCTGCTTATGCCC
Organism: Phyllomedusa bahiana; assembly: GCA_025379985.1. Taxonomy (NCBI): domain Eukaryota; kingdom Metazoa; phylum Chordata; class Amphibia; order Anura; family Hylidae; genus Phyllomedusa; species Phyllomedusa bahiana. Next base: position 75,719 of record JAODAL010017051.1, read on the forward strand.
GTCTTGCGGGGCCCGGGACCTCCTCGGCTGGCAGAGCTGCCTGGCCTTAGGAGGATCCCAAGCGTCGACAGGGGGGTGATGAAAGCGTGCGGCACACGCCTCCTGCTGCGACGCTGTTGGGGGCGGGTGAATGTGTAATTACGTGTGCTTACCAAGCGCCGTACGATACAGGGGGAGAAGATAGGACGGTACTGATCCGCCTGCTGCCTCCCCCGAGTCAGGAACTGCGCGCTGCTTGATGAAATGGCCCGCGCAGGTCAGAGAGATCGGCGGGCGCCGCCCCACTAAGGACGCCTCCAGGCCCACAGCAGCAGCCTGGAGGCCGTCGAATTCGGGGCACAGCAGATTTATTCCGGGGCTCTACCTAATGAATCTGTCCTAGCGACGTCCCCTCTGTGCCGTTACCTAACGTCGAGGAGTGGAGTCTAATGGAATCCCCTGATCCTTCAACATAACAGAGCCCACCGCAAAGGTCCCGGACGGACATCTCGTGCAGGGAACGCCCGAGTTCGCTAAACGCTACCCCTCAAACGCAGTCTCAGTGGTGACAGTCTTTGACGAATCGGAGGAGTTAGTGGTACAGGAAGGATGACCGCAAGAGCGTGGTGCCGGCACAAGCAACAAAGTCAGGGCAGGAAGTGTGCTAGCAAGGTCAGGAACATAGCAGAAAGTCGGAGGCAGGGAGATCAGACAGAAGAAATGAGCAGAAATGGCAGACTCGTATGGAATGGACACCAATAACTGGGCACAGGTAATTTGGGGAAGTGTCCATTGAAAGCCCAAGATCCCTAATGGTTGGCCGAGGAAACTTTAGAAAAGTTTGCATGCCCCTAGAGGCCGCACAGAGGAATTACTAGCAGAGCCTGCAGCAGGAGGAGGAAGAAGTTGAGGAGAAGGTCGACCTGAGCACAGCAATGAGGAGGGTATGTATGGGAGTGGGCAGGTGGAAGCTGGAGATGGGCACGATTGCAATAATGGGGGAGGGAGACTTTGAAGACCCAGCATTGTTGTGCTGATGCCATCACCCTGGTCTTTATCAAAGCCAGACTAGTAGGGGGCACAGCAGAGGTTGCAGGTGCAGGGAGAGGAAGTAGTTTTGGGAGGCCCCCTAGAAAAAAACTCGATTGGGGGCTCTGGGAAAACATCCAGAGATTTTTGAAACCCAAAGAAGGGTATGCACTACTATTTTCATTACTTGGCTGCCTTGCATTTTTTCCCCCGCTTCATGTTGAACTGTGTTATTTCAAACTTTAAATTCAAACAAAACACTTAAGATCTACAGATTACAAATTATTTTAACGAGTTTTTAACCCTTCCCAACTTTTAACGTACCTTACACTTACGGGAAATGACTTCCGCAAATGGGGTTTTTTGGGGGCATCCGGACTCATTCGGGCCCTCGCAACTGGACCAGTTGCATATTACCCGCTGGCCTCATGCTGCATCGCCTTGGCCAGAGCCACCTGGGGCCCTGGGGGATTAACCCCTTAGCAGCCGCAATCATTTTGGGGTCGGTGGGAGCTAAGGGGGAAAACAAAGGGGGGGACTCCCTCTGTCCCCATTGACAACCGAGGCACGATCGAGGCCCCCTTAAGGGTTCCCACAGCCCAAAAGTCTTTGTTAGGCTGCCTGTGACATCACTATGCCCGGCAACCCCAAAAATAAAATAAAAACACATACATCGCCTTTTTCCCCTTTCCAGATGCCAATTGCCCCAAAAAAGATAAAAAATAAATAAAGTACACATATTTGGTATCGCTGCATGCGCAACGACCTACCCTATAGATCTTTCACATTATATAACCCGCACAGTGAACGCCGTAAGAAAATTCAGTCACAGAATTGCTATTTTCATCAACCCGCAGCACATAAAATGAAATAAGAAGCCATCGAAAACTAATATAAACGCTAGAGTGATTCCAATGAAAACGTCAGTTCATCCCACAAAAAAAACCCTCACACATCTCTGTATATGGAAAAATAAAAAAAAAGTTATGGCTATCAGAAAATAGCGATGCATAAATATTGTTTTACACAATAAAAACAATTTGTTATAGCACTTACACACAAAAAAAACATATATAAATTGGGTATCACCAGAATTTTATCGAACCACAGAGAAAAACGAACTTATCCTGCACAGTTAGCGTTGGTAAAAATAAAAAACACTTCTAGGATTGTAGTATTTTCTTCACCCGGCTTCTAAAAAATGGATTTAAAAGTGATCAAAAAGCCTCGTCCCCCCAAAAATGATACCAGTAAAAACATCAACTCATCCCGCAAAAATCAAGCCCATACAGAGCTCTGTAAAAAACTATGGTGATACACGTGTTTTCCTTTTTGAATAAAAGTGTTTTTATTTTGTAAAAGCAGTAAAACCTAAAAATATTTACAAATTGAATATCGCTGTAATTGTATTGACCTAATGAGCAAAGCTAGGATGTCATTTATACCGCACGGTGACCACTGAAAACATAAAAATAAAAAAAAAAAACACGAGCAGGATTGCTGTATTTTGTTCAAAATGCCTCAGAAAAACCTTGATAAAAAGCAATCAAAGCATCATATGAACCCCATAACACTACCAATAAAAACGTCCACTCATCCTGCAAAAAACAGGCCTTTAATTATCTCCATATACAGAAAAATAAAAAATTGGTGGCGACATAAAAACACAATTTTTTATAGACACATTTCTATTGTGTAAAAGTAATAAAACATAAAAAGCTACATAAAATTGATATCATTGTAATTGCACCGACCGCATAATAAGGTTATCCTGACATTTACACTGCACAGCGAACGCTGTAAAAATAATGCCCAAAATACAATGGTGAACTGCGTTTTTGCCCCCCGTTTTTGTGGCCCAGTGCTAAAAAACTATGAAACACCTGTGTGCCCAAAAAGCACAATAAACCCTTAGATGAGATTCATGAGGGGTGTTGAATCCAAAATGGGGCAACTTCTGGAAGGTTTCACCTGTTATGGCACTTTGGGGGTTTTGCAAATGCGACATGGCACCCACCAAAATCTGTGTTCCAAAAACCAAATAACGCTCCTTCCCTTGTACATCCTGTCATGCACCTAAACAGCATGTTACACCCACATATAGGGTATTGCCAAACTTATAAGAAATTGTGTAATACATTTTAGGATGCTTTTTTCCAGGACTACATGTAAAAATAAAAATTTATTT
>JAODAL010017052.1:0-78908 GCA_025379985.1 Phyllomedusa bahiana
ATAAAGAATATCACAATTCAAGTTCCAAATCTTTTCTGTAAAACCCGCTATTACTTGATCTTCATAGTGTGTTATCTGTATTGGTTGAAGAAGGGTATCCGTATTTGTTGGGCAACTGTTGCAGTTCGTCGTATCGTCAGAGGTCTCCTAAGATTTGGGTTGACAAAGTGGTATAAGTGTGATAAACCTTGAATATGCCGGTCTAGCTGGGCCTGTCAGGAGCATGCCCTCGCTTTTGTCTATATTAATGGTGTACCCCATCAAATTCCCCGACCTTTGAATGTCGGATAGTATGGGCAGCAGCGACGTCTCCGGGTCAGACACGAACAGCAGTATATTATGCTTTTTTTAAATTTATTCTTGCTTGCCTTTATGGCATCAACAATATAGCACACATTCACGATTAACTTGTTCATGGTCTAATGTAATGGTAATAAAGTTGGCATCTTTATGCTTATATCTATAGTCTAGACCAGTGTGCCATGGACTGTATTTATAACAATTTACTATACAGCTTACGCAGGTTTTGGCATAAACTGTGCACTAAAATGCTTCCAGTAAAGACGTGTGACATTTTAGTGTTAACATTTGCAACTTCTCTCATTACTTGCTAAATCTGGGAAGTTCGAAGAAAAGCTGAGGTGGAGACAGGAGAAATAGTTTACGCCAGATTTATTATGTGGCATAAGAAGAAATTGTACAAATTTTGACATAAAGACTTCATTTCTTATTTTTTAGTTTACAATACGCCAATTTTTTAAAATGAATTTGTATTATATCAAATTTGGCAGAAATAGTTTCAACTATCTCTGGACTGTGGTGAGGTACATATAAGTAAATGTGGGTCGTTATGTTCCTTAACGAACAACCTTATGCCATCCCCAGCATAAATCATTTCACTTATTTTCTTAACCTTTTTACATACACAGCAATAATAAAATGCTAGAAGAAGCCTTGACAATTTCCCTACTACACAACTGCAAGTTACTCCTGCCACCACCCGAATCCGTATCCTCACTAATCTCTTATTTTTTATATAATATACCGCAATCAATGTGTTCCCAATGTTTATACACAAGCCTATGCCATCTACTACTATAACCCTTTTAACAACAAGTACTTCTGATGCCTAAATGTCTACAGCAAAATCTTACCTTTTAGGAATGACTTTAGGTGTTATACAGCATCCATCAACAAGTTCAAAGCACACACATACAGTAATTTGTCTAGACTGGATTTAACATATATTACAGATATGGACCCATCAATACATAAATCCATGAGGTCCATACACAATGCATGGGATGGGAGAGAAGAAAGAAGTTTTTTTTTTTTTTTTTTTTTTTTTTACAATTTATATATTTTTTTTCCTTGGGTGTTGGTGGAACCTGGGATAAGATGATATTTATTACTGTGTTATTTAATCTTTTTTTAGTGCTGTCATGCCTATATACACAGGTATGGAGAGAGAACACAGATTACAGTGGGTTTAAAAAGGTATTCATACTCCTTGACTTTTCACTAATTTCTAAACATTACAGCAACAAACGTAAATGTATTTTAATGATATTTTATTTGATAAAGCAACGTAAAAGTATCAAGTATTTGTGAATTTCTAAGACCATGATAAATACTTTTCCAAATTTTTGCAAATTAAAAAAACTGAAACTTGTGGCGCACATATGTTTTCAGCCCCCGAGTCAATACTTTGTAGAACCACCTTTGGCTGCAACGACAGCTGCAGTCTGTTGGGGGATCTCTCTCGCAGCTTTGCACTTCTAGAGGCTGGAAATTTTGCCCATTCTTCTTTGCAAAATAGCTCTAGATCAGTCAAATTGTTTGGTAAATGTTCTTGTACACCAATATTTAAGTCATGCCACAGATTCTCAATGGGCTTTAGGTCTGAACTTTGACTGGGCCATTTAGCACAAGAATATGCTTTGAGGGGAAAACCATTCCATTGTATTTTTTAACTGTATTTTTTAGGGGCATAGTCCTGCTGGGGGTGAACAAACACCCAGTCTAAAATATTTTGCAGCCGCAAACAGTTTTTTCCTCCAGATTGTCCTGTTTTTAGTGAAACCAAAACCCATAAACCCTTTTACCAGTTCCCCAACCCCGCTTAACCAAAGCACCCCACAGTAATGCTGCACCCCATGCTTCACAGTGGTGATGGAAATTTTCGGGGTGAGACATGTTGGTTTATCTCCACACAAATTTGGGGAAATTAGGTCAAAAATTTAAATTTTTTGGCCCCTCTCTGACAAGACCCCCCCTTTTTCAACATGCTTGCTGTTGCCCTACATAGCTTTATTGAAAAACTGCAAAAGGACTTATGGCTTGCTTCCAAACATGGTTTTTCTTCCTGCCACTTTTCCGTAAAGGCCAGTTTTTTTGGGGAGTACATGACTAATACTGTTCTGTGGACATTTTTCTCCCAGCTGCCGGGGACTCTGCGCTCCCCAAGTACCCGCCTCTTGCTGTTTCTTTAATTAGTCTCTCCTTATCTGGGGCGTCAGTTTGGGTGGACAGCCAGTTTTAGTTTGGGTTTTGTGCGATACTTCTTTTGTTTATGGGCAAGTTTTTTCACAGTGCGTCAGATGTTTAGGGGGTTGGGGATATTTTTTTAAAACCTAACTCTGCAATACACTTTGTCAAAATGTTATCCATGAGCTTCTAAATTTTTTTCCCTTTGGGTTTTTATGATGCTGTTTGGTTTTAATCCAAATCGGAAAAAAGCCCCCCACTTTTTTTATTTTTAAAAAACGTTTAAACATCTCATTTTCTTTACACTTCACAAATGCTTGCTACTTAGTTTTCTCCTCCAAAAATACAATACAATACATCAAAAATACATTAAAAAGGGAATCAAATTTTCAACCCACAGTATGTCCTCCAAGCATTTTCCTCTCCCCCCATTCATCGTTCGGAGTTCTGTAAAGTCATTGTAACAGCCCAGCTGTTTAACATTAAACATTAAATCGGGTTCACATGGTTCCTAACAGGAAAAGTTGCAGTGCAAAACATGGCTGAAATCCGAGGAACAACTTCAGAGTTCTGTTGCATAACTGACTTGTTTCAACACACAGTTTTTGCCACGTTTTAAAGATGCAGCTAAGTCCAATCCAATGCATGTCCTATCTCCTGAAGAATATTAAGCTTTGAACACCACAGTAGGCGACCCATAAACAAAAAAAGCCATGTGCCAAATCCCTGGACACTTAAAAATTGCTTTAAAATCCCCCCTTTTTCACATCATAAAACGCATTTCCAAAAAGACTGCATGAACACAGCCTGAGGGTCCCAATGCTAAACAGTACTCACTTTGAATGCTGGCTTTAACATTTTTTGTGATAGGCAGCTGGTTATTTTAGCACCTTCAAAATTTGGGGTATCAAGGGGGCCCTCCGACCGAAGACACTTGTCATTTAGGACAAACGCTTCGATTTATTATCAAACTCTGCGGGTCCAGAGCAGCTAAATGAAAATTTAAAAAATTGGGTGGCCAATAAATTTTTTCACATCGCTCCCCACAACTTTCCACTCCCTCCCGAAAAAACCAAGTGGGTTCCAAAACTCAAATCAAACCTTATATCTAAAAACTGACCTCTCCAATCAGTGCAGATCATCATTTTAGTTGATATGCCAATGTTACCAAAATAAAAAAAGCAGCAAAATATCTCTATTTTTAAACGCAGTTAACCTTGCCTAGTAATTCGTTCCAAAATGTATGTTTAAGATGAATTTTTTTAAAAACAAGCTTTTATAAACTTTCGACAGTCCACAGCACATCTTTTAAAAAAAAATGTAACATTGAAGACCCAACATTTTAATATGTTAATATTATTAAATAAAAAATAAAACTATTGGCAAAAAAGGGGATTAGCAAACAACTACATACATTGGGAAAACCCAAAAGTTATATTCTTCCTAAAGCTCAAAACAAAAAATACAAGTCTCTTTCAGTACTGAATTCCTCCTCTGATTTTTTTATGCAAAGAAAAATTCCACAATTGCTGTAACCAGAAAAAAAATTAGGTAATCTAGAACTACACAGAAAACACTGCCCATCACCAAAGTTCATTAAAAAAAATAAAAAGCAAGAAAGAAAACAAAAACCCACATGACGCTTTACGCAAATCAAAGCCGTCTGCATGCGCAGGATCACAGACATGAAACATTTGTGAACCTACAAAAGGTTTGCCACTTACAGATATCAAAAACCCCCCGAGTTTTTTTAATCCACAAGTGGAAAGAAGCAGTCCAGGAATAGAATACTAGTACAGAAGAATCAAATGTACCGTGTATCTAATAGGTGTTTTTAAGATACAATTCAGGAGCCATTGATGTTTTACTCTTGTTCTCATTTCTGTTAAACACGCTAAGGGAATACACCCTGTTTCTGTATTTCTGAGTCACCGACTGCTCCAAAGGGGTTTTAAAAAAGTACCTTAAAAATCTCCCCGAAATCTCTCTCATTTGCATCACACTGATTTCTATTTAGCATGCAGTGTAGGTGATTATTTATCCCTTTGTAGAGCGATCACTGACTTTGATCACTCCATGCTTCTACCTAATCACTTGGTATAACTTCAAGCAGCCACTTACATCCATTTGATATAATGGATTGGTGATAAATCACTTCATATCAGCAATTTTGCAGCAGCTTATGTGAAAAACAGCACTCCTGCTTAAAAGCGAATAGTTACCGCTCTTGGTCTGTGTGCAGTCCGAGTGTCCGGGCTAAAAAGGAGAAAGGGATAAGGCAGCCAGCAATATTTTTAATTCTTTTTCCCAATCAAGCATGCTGGGGGAAATCACGGAAATCTTACAAATCGGGCCTAGTAGAAAAATACATAATATTTTTTGGTGAAAGATCCAAAGGGTGTTGTATGAATAAAATATTGACAATGTTTACACAGACGTTTGCATTAGCTGCATTAAATGTGCAAAATTTGCATTTCTCTTTTATTAAGGTAAGTATTAGACCCACATTTTTGCCACATGGGCCAAATTAAAAACTTTTGTCCCTTTCCCAAATTTTAGCTGAAAACCCAAACCCGCCCTTTCCCCTGTGGTCTCATGGAAGGTTTAAAGGGGTTTTTTAAAACTGATTTTTCTTTTCCTCCTTATCACAAGGGGGTAGAATATAAACAAATCATGCTAGGGCAAGAACGGGTGGCCCAAAGGGGGAAGGGAGAAAAGTGAGTAATAAGGGGGTGTCCCCAAAACTTTAAAAATCAAATAATAACTTTACAACGTTTTAATTCTCTAAAAGCAAGGGGACGGGGGCCATACACTGCTCTTTCTAAACCCAAAACCCCCATTTTAAAGCTCATTCATTTTTCCTTTTATCAGATAAAAGGTTTTTTATGCAAGCGGGGCCCCGGGCAGGTCCTCTGGTCCCGGACGTGTCTAATGCAAGCTTTCAGGTAACCCCAAGGGGGGTTGAGAAAAAGCTGTAACTTTTTTTCTCAAGTTTTCATTTTTTTTTAAAACACATATATTTAGGGAAAAATATTAAAAAAACCCCTTTTGGGGGACCCACTCAACATTAATCGTGGGAAAAACCCCTTTAAAAAGTTTTAAAATTACAAACATTGGCTAGACCTTTAAATAAACTGTAACCGCAAACTTAAAAAAATGCCGGGATATATCCCCTTTCCCCCCCCGAATAAAAAAAAAGTAAGGGTTCCCTTATTTACTAACAGCTAATAATTATTTTGAAAATGGTGAAATTTAAACCCCATACAAAGAAATTCATCAAGAACGAAAAGCCGTGGATTAAGATGTCTCAAACATATTCAAAGGGTTTCCTCTTTCTGAGGTGGTTGCCAACTAAAGCCGGAAAAACCAATGGTATTTAGAGGGAAAAAAAAAAAAAAAAAAAAAAAAAAAAAAAAAAAAAACAGGTTTTGTTATGCAAAAGTAGTAGAACATGAAAAAAACCTGCATTTGTTGCATTCGTACTACCCTCTAAAATAAAGAGATTACAGTATTTTTCTCCCGGTTTTTGTACATATTTTGCTGAGAAGCAATAAATTAAAATATGACAAATGGATGTTTGGTCCTTGTCTTTTTTCTTCTTAGGATTTAATTTTTCCTTTAGCTCAAAGCTCACTATGACCTAAACAGTGTTTACACGTATAAACCTTATTTATACTATTATTTCTGAGGGCTCCAAGTGATGATGTTCCTTTTAGACAATTATCTACTGTGCATGTGCACTAGTCGGCCAGCAGGCCGGCGCTGTAGCTGTCCACTGCTCTCCTCAAACAAAACCCAACACTGTATCAAGTAGTGTGGCACTGCATTCTGCAAGGCAGTGAACAGCTACAGTATAGAAACAATGGCCTCCTGACTGACTAGCGCACATGCCCAGTAGATAATTATCTGCTGGGCATGCACGCTAGTCAGGAGGCCATTGCTTTTATTGTGTAGCCACCCACTGCCCTCCCCAAACACAGTGTCACCCATAAGGCTCTCCACAGTGCTGCACCCCCCTACATCTCCTCCATCATCTCTGTCTACCACCCTAACCGGTCTCTCCGCCCTGCTGATGATCTTAGACTACATGCCTCAGTCATCCGAACCTCTCATGCCCATCCCCAAGATTTTTCACGTGCAGCGCCAGTTCTGTGGAACAAGCTAACCTGTACGATCAGGCACACACACAACCCCCAAAGATTTAAAAGTGCCATGAGTATACATTTTCTTAGTCAGGCCTATCAAGATCCCTAATTGGTAACCAATCGCTTTCTGTCACACACACTTGTGTCACACCCTGGACTTGCTATATTTACTATTTTGCCATAGGCAAACTTAAACTCTATCACTTCTCTATAAAAATTAAACACTAAAACGTAACTTTTATTATATCTAACTCTTAACCTCTATACACACATTTAAAAAACCCTGATCTCTATCCTCATCATTTAAACCCTTTTTGCTTCTGAGAGGGGGAAATAACTCCCTTTCTATCATCAAGTCTGGTGGGAACCCCACCTATTAAACATGGAGAGCCTTATATCTATAGCAAATTTACTAGCTTCAGTAAGGGATCCCAAGCCAACTATTTTGGGGCAGTCTCCCTAATCTCATAGACACAAAACAAATAAGGCCCCCTTGTGACACCGTCTGCAGCAGGGGGAAAACTTGTAGACAGAGGTGAGAGATCACAATTTAAAACGTCATGCCTGACCTCCCCGGGACATGTTTCCCCAAAGCTAACCTGGCTTTATCAAGGCTTAGAGGTCTGATCACATGTGGTCTGAGCTCACTTCCTTTTATATCATGTTAGGTAAACACCCCATACAGGTGCTCCACCAATAGCAAACATAGAATCCACATAAAGCCCACTCCCCCTTCCGGCCGTGCACACTCAATAACATGTCCTGCTGAAGCTGCCACCATGCCTCATGACCCAAACCCAACCTTTCATCAAATTTCCCATCTCCATAACAGGCTTGCGCCCCATTTTAAACCGAACTGCCGTGCCAATGCACTGCCCCAAAAACACCATCAGCCTGACTGTGATGGGCTTCCATCTCACTTCTCTCATATTATTGCAAACTGCGTGCTCACCTAGAATGAACTAAGCAGACTAGGTATCACATTACACAGCCCCTCGCCACTTTGTCAATTCCCATAACCCCTTCTCTTCAATATCTAATATGCATATTCATTGAAAATATAAACCCCAAACTGAAACAATAGGACCACTGTCATATTATCTTCCCATAAAGCTCTTCTCTATGTTATGTAATATGCATATTCATTCCAATAGGTTTGCAGACCCCATCAAATACATGTTCCACTGCATTGTTTGTCTCAAGACTATATTCATAAACTACTTCTCTTTCACATGTAATATTCATACTCATTTTAATAATACTGTAGGCCCTATGGCTAGCCCACCCACCCAACCACAGTTTGAACACACAAGTTACCCATTGAAGATTAAATACAACGGCTCACAGCTAGCCAATCAATCCACCCCAAACAAAATGGAGCATGTAAGAACTCCCGTATACTCAAATGCCACCGGCATCCAGCTGCATCGCCTCGTACTAAAACCAGCGCCGCAAGCAGGAACAATAATCTCTACATCATGAGTACATACATGAATAGTCCCTTTGCAAAAGCACTATACATGCATCCCTAATTTGTTAAATAAAAAAACGGGGCCTCACGTGATGAATATCTGTCATCATTACAGGACCCAGGACAATGAGGAAAAACGTAAGAGCAAAAGGGGGGAGAGGAGAGGGGCGCGAGAAGAGGGAAGGGAGGGGAAAAAAAAAAAAAAATAAAAAAAAAACAAAAAAAACCACATATGACCTCTGATGCTTCCATAGTCATATATTCAACTGTGCTATATCCACTTGACCGTACTTAATCACATATATCATGTTTCTTCAAAAATTATTTTTAATAGGGACATCAGCAAGATCAATAAATGCCGAAAATAAAAAGCCTTCGTTTAGGCCTTAGGTTTCAATGTATTGAGTCTGTGTATCCATCTTGCCTCTTCCTGCAACAAAACTACAACCCAAAAATCGCCCTTTCTTTCCCCCAGCCCTTTTTTACACATATACCCCAAAATTTTAGCACCTCTATTTCGCCATTATGTACTTCCAAAATGTGTCTTTCTAGGGGAGTGTCCCCCCTCTATGTTTTTAATAGTACTCAGATGTTCGAGATCCGGCCGACCCAAACTCCTGTATGGTTTTCCCACATAGATCTTGGGGCAGGTACACATAGCCCCATAAACCCCCCCTCTGGTTTTACAATTGATGAATTGTCTTATCTCAAATCTTCTCTTATCAATGGGATTAACAAAATCTTTAGTATACCATATGAATGGACAGAAAGAACAGTTGCCACAGGAATGAGCCTACCACCGGAAGACTGCAAAACCCTGTTTTTTTGCATCCCCTCAAAATGACTATGTACAAATTCATCCCTAAAAATTTCTTCCTCTTCTATAAGTGACACTAGGGTATTTTAGAAATCACCTCAGAGAATACGGATCTGCCATCAAAAAATGTGCCAAATTCTTCTAAGTATAGCTCCAAATTTCATTAGCTCTATCATCAAAGGTACCTATACAACGAATTAAAAACGTTTTTTCTCTCCTTCTTTTTAACTGATTAATAAATGTCCCCTGTCACTGGTCACAGCCCATTAAACGCCTTCCCAAACATTTTTTTGGGTAACCCCTTGCCTGAAAACGTGCATTTAACTTTTTACATTCTTTATTGAAAACCTCTAAGGTAGAACAATTCTACGAGCCCCAAAAAATGGCCCCATGGGAATCCCCTTTTTTGTGAAGGTGGGTGCCAACTAGAGAATGTAACAAACTATTGTAGGCCGTATTTTTCCGAAATATCTTTGTCTGAATCTGCTTATTTTTATCCAACATGATTTCAAGATCCAAAAATTAATTTTTCCCGATGAATTTCAAATGTGAATTTTTATCCCAATTTCATATCATTAAGTCTAGATACAAAATCCATGAATAATTTTTCACTACCATCCCAAAAAATCAGAATATCATCAATAAAGCGCCCCCCAAATTTAAAAACCGATCTGTGAAATTTCAAGGTGTTCAGAAAAAACAATAGCATCCTCCCCCCAACCTTTAAAAATAGATTACAAAACTTGGTGCACAGACAGTTTCCCATGGCGGCACCTTTTATCTGGTGATAAAAGGTGCCATCAACAAAAAAAAGTTATGGGGTCAAAACAAAAATCCAATAGCTGTAAAACAAAATCATTGTGTTCCGTAAATTGTGTACCTCTTGTGTTCAAAAAATACTTTATTGCTTTCAGGCCCAGGTCGTGGGCTGATTTTCGTATAGGGCTTTATACGTCTAAAAATTGCAAGAAGTGTACTCTCCACTCACCACTAGATCGTTAATTCTCATCACAGTGTCCTTCGTATCTTTAAGATATGAAGGAAGGCCAGTGACAAAGGGGATCAGTATACGATCAACATACGTGCTGGGTCCTTGTGTTAAATTGTTTCTACCTGAGACTATCGGTCTTCCTGGTATTGGCACTACCTCTTTATGCACTTTTGGTAATGCATAAAAGGTAGCAATAGTAGGATTCACATTTAGCATAAATTTCTTCTCCTCCTCAGTAATTAATTTTTTTACGGTAAGATGGGGCGCAAGCCTGTTATCGAGATGGCAAATTTGACTGAAGGTTGTTGGCTCATGAGAGCATGGTGCAGCTTCAGCATGACATGTTATGAGTGTGCACGCGCGGAAGGGGAGTGGCTTTATGTGGATTCTCTGATAGCTAAATTGGTGGACCTGTATGGGGTGTTACCTAACATGATATAAAAGGAAGTGAGCTCAGACCACATGGTATCGGACCTCTAAGCCTTGATAAAGCCAGGTTAGCTGGCGAAACATGTCGGCGAGGTCAAAGGGAAAAAGACGTTTTAATTGTGATCTCTCACCTCTGTCTACAAGTTTTCACCTGCTGCAGACGGTGTCACAAGGGGGCCCTAAATTTTTTTTTGTGCTATGGGGATTTGGGACGAACTGCCCAAGTAGTTGGCTTGGGATCCCTTACTGAAGCTAGTTACTTTGCTATAGAATAAGGTCTCCTGTTAAAAGGTGGGGTTCCACCCAAATTGATGATAGAAAGGGAGTTATTCCCTCTCTCAGAAGCAAAAAGGGTTAAATGATGAGGTAGAGATCAGGTTTTTAAATATTTTGTATAGAGGTTAAAAAGTTAGATAATAAAAAAAGTTTCGTTTTAGTGTTTAATAGATTTGAGAACTGATAGAGTTTAAGTTTGCCTATGGCAAAATAGTAAATATAGTGATCAAAAGTCACTCTTAGTTCTCTTGCGAGATTCCCAATTTTTTTGGAGATTATGTGACACCCTGGACTTGGGCACTCACAGGCACTGTATATAGATGTATGGTCTGGGTGGCAGGTTCATCCGCGTTTTTTGTAAATCACCCCTTATTTATGCAACATGGCTGGACCATTGTGTAAACTGAGCACTTCTCACCCTTCATCTCACCCATACACCCTAACAGATTGTAAACTCTTGCGACCAGGGCCCTCAGCGCTCTGGCAAAGCTAAAAACAGCACTAATTTGGTTTAACGGGTTTGTCCAGAATTTTTTTTTCTAAATGATCTATATACCGTATATACTCGAGTATAAGCCGAGTTTTTCAGCCCAAAAAATGAGCTAAAAAACTCTACCTCGGCTTATACTTGAGTCACTGTCGGAGCTCGGGCGCTGCGATGGCCCATGCGCCGGCAGGGACACTTCTGCTACATGCGACTCCTCAGGGAGCGCATATAGCAGAATGCCGAATGCCGTCGGCGATCTCTTCCCCTATATGCGACTCCTCCGGAGCGCATAGAGGGGAAGATACCACTGCGGAGCAGAGAGTGAGCGCTGCGCGGCCTGATGACATCACCCGCCTGTGCCGAGAAGACAGAGGAGAGCGCGCGGGAGGCCGGACAGCGAGGAGGCGGAGCGGCGAGGGAGTCAGGTAAGTGTTTGTTTGTTTTTTTAATTACCTGACTATACCTAGCCTATACCAGCCTATACCTACCTATACCTGCCTATACCTAGCCTATCACCTGACTATACCAGCCTATACCTAGCCTATACCTGACTATACCAGCCTATAACCTGCCTATACCTGCCTATTACCAGCCTATAACCTACCTATTAGAACATATACCTGCCTATAACCTGCCTATAAGGACATATAACTGCCTATGGGGGCATAAACCTGCCTATAACTGCCTATGGGGGGCATAAACCTGCCTATAACTGCCTATGGGGGGCATAAACCTGCCTATAACTGCCTATGGGGGGCATAAACCTGCCTATAACTGCCTATGGGGGGCATTAACCTGCCTATAACTGCCTATAGGGGACATTTACCTGCCTATAACTGCCTATAGGGGACATTTACCTGCCTATAACTGCCTATAGGGGACATTTACCTGCCTATAACTGGCTGTGGGGGACATTAACCTGCCTATAACTGCCTGTGGGGGACATAAACCTGCCTATAACTGCCTGTGGGGGACATATACCTGCCTATAACTGCCTGTGGGGGACATATACCTGCCTATAACTGCCTGTGGGGGACATATACCTGCCTATAACTGCCTGAAAGTTATAGGTACCTCGGCATATACTCGGGTCGGCTTATACTCGCGTATATACGGTAAATGCTTTCTTCCAAAATCATCACTACACCTGGTATGTGCTTGATATGGCAACTCATCTTCACTGAGGTGAACTGGACCAAAACGCAATATTAAATGGACAGAAAGGGTGCCGTTTGTGGAATAAAACAGCTATATTTTTCTAATACTATACAATCCCACCAGATTAAGGAAAAAAAAATAGCAAAAAAATGAATAAATTAGTTAAAACTTGCCACAAAGTGTGTGTCTTTTTCTTGATCTTATTTGTAACACCAAGTCTAATGAGTCATTTCCAGCTTTAGGGCTATGTTCACATGGCATAATTGCAGCACGTACAGTACGGCCGCAATTACGGCGGGTGATTTGGGAGTGCGTACTAATGCGGCGCATGGGTGCAGGCAGCCCGCCGGCCCCATTGACATTCATTACTCGTGGCGCGTATTTGCCACAAGTAATTGTCATGTCATCTGTCTCCCCGCGCGTACAATACGATCGTATTGTACGAGCGGGGTGAGGAGGCGTAATCCATAGTTCTCTGTGAACATACCCTAAAAAATAAAACTCTGAATAGCCAAGTTATCAAACACATCATCAGTAACAAGTTGTGTGTAATGGTATTTGTGGTTTACAACTTAGGTTCGAAGAGATAAAGGACTTGAAGAAACATTTTGTCTGCAACCTTATTGTGGAGATGTAGGAGTCAACTGTGCTAGACTTTACAGTCAAATTTTCACATTGTACATAATTGAGCTCTACAAAGACTGAGAATTAAGTATTTAAAGGGAATGTGTGATAAAAAAATGACTTATTGCTTAACTCACGTTTTTATGTTAAACACATTTATTTTCCATAACACGCAATATTTTTTAAAAAAATTCTTAAAAATGTGTAATAGTCTGACACTTCCTGTTTTGTAAAGAAAGATTTTCAGTAGCTTGCTCATTATCAGTACTAGCAGGATTAAACTGAAAGGTGACACCAATGTGGATAGATAACACAGAATGCACCAGTCACAGTAGGAGATATTCCCAACCCCTCCTCTCCTACTCCCTACACCCAGACTTCTTCCCAGGTCTCAGATCATGCCTAGAAAACTCTCCTATAGAAGTCAATGGGTCAGCTCCTATTCACAGGCTCCTATGTGTATGAAGCTGCTGTAAAGCATCTCTCTAAATGCTGTTACAGCAGTGCAGGCAAGAATGCTGTCCCCACAATCTTATACAGACAACAGAATTGAGAAATCTACAAATCAGAAAATAAAAACGGCTAAAAAGAAAAGAATTTGGATCAATGTCTGTTTTTAATAAGTTAAAAAAAAAATTGGCGACCAATTCTTTTTAAAGGTTGTTTTTGCTAATGAAAAGCCTTGTTGGAAGTGAAGAGCACATTCCAATCTCTGCTTCTTAAGCCCATTTTTTTCTGTTCCCTAGGTGCCAGGCATAGAAACAGCACAAAGTAATTTACAGATTCAACGTGCTTATAAAGTAGTCATTAATATCTGAAACTATCATAATTCCAAACATGCTTCTTCCATGGTTAAAGTACTAAAAACTTCAGCATATTTAGCAGTTAATAGGTTTGGCATGAAAAGCTTTCCTATAAAATGTTGTATCAACACAAACTAATTATTTCATAGCTCATATTTGCTCAATAATAAACTCACTTGTTGAGGAATTAAAGAAATCTATATATATTATAGATATATTATTGTACATGGAACAGAATTACAGTAGTCATCTTTTTGTCTATTAAGCAGTATTAAAAGTATTAATATCCTTTTACAAAGGACGGCATATTATAAAAGTTCTATTCTTGCACATAAAGCAGAATTATAGCAGTTAAATCCTTCTTCTCTGGAACAAAGCTGATTTAAAATGGACTGAGGCAAAATGGAGAAAACTGTTCTGTGGTCAAATGAATCCAAATTTTTAATTCTTTATGGAAACCACAGATACCATGTCGTGTGGACTCGGGAGGAGGGGGCCATTCAGCTTCTTATCAGCGAACAGTTCCAAAGCCTATACCTAGAGGTATGGGGCAGCATTAGTACCTACTGCATGGACATCTTACACATTTTGAAAAGGCATTATATGCTGAGCAGTACATAGAGGTTTTAGAACATATGCTCACATCGAGTCAGTGTCTAGTTCAGGGAAAGCCTTGCATATTCCAGCAAGACCATGCTAAACCACAAACTGCATCCACCATAACAGCATGATTTCGCAGAAGAAGAGTCCGAGTGCTTAACTGACCCCCCTGCGGTTCAGACCTTTCACCAATAGAAAAATAGACAACCCAGTACATCAAATAAGAATAAGACAACATTACTCCTAAAAACTCTAGCAATTGGTCTCCTTAATTTTCAAATGTTTGTCAAAACTATGATGGACATGGCCCTGCCCCAACATGTTTGAGTTCTGTTGCTGCCATAAATTTCCAAATTAGTTAATTTTATCAATACAATGGGAAAAATTCTAGCTTTCAACTTCTGATATATACTTTGTCCTGTTGTGGTTATAAATATGGTTATAAGACATTCATAAATGATTGCATTTTTATTCTCTTTTACACACCCTCCCAACACTTTTAAGTGGCGTTGTACATAGGTGGCAGCATTATTGTAGTTATGTTCTTGTATACAGAGCAGTTTTATACTAGTTGTATTCTTGTAATAGTGTTCTAGTAGTTATATCCTGGTCTACAAATCCGAATTACAGAAATACCATTCTTGCATATAGAAGGGCATGTAAGGGCGCATCCCCATGGCATAGGACAAATACCGGCCGGTTCGCCGGCCGGTATTTGTCCTGTTTGGCTCCCGTCCCCACGGCCGCGGGGGGGAGGGGAGGGGGTTTTGAGGGGCGGCTTTTCTCCGCGATGAGCGGAGAACAGCCCTCCCATTGAGAAGCACAGATTCCGTTCGGTTTTCGGACGGAAGTTGGTGCTTGCTCAATGTTTTGCCGCCGGACCGCCGGTGGCAAAACCGCCGGGCGGAAAATCCGTGCAGTGGGGACTATGGGTTTTCCATAGAGCACACTTGTGCTCATTTGCGGCCGGTTTTTCAAGCAGTCTGAAAAACCGCAGACCGGCTGAAAAACCGGGCGAAAACCCGTGCTGTGGGCACATGCCCTAACAGTACTTCTATTCTTGCACATAAGCAGTATTATTGTAGTTATGTTATCAATAGAGGAGTATTAAAGTAATATTTTCACACAGACCGTACTGGTCAAAAGTTTTAGAACAACTACATTTTTTTTCAGTGATTCTTTCCACTAACACAGTTATGGTAAAGCAAATAATAAAAAATGGTTCAAAAGTAAGTTAAAAACATTAAAATATGAATTCACTGCAAACACAACAATAGTCTGAATTTTGACCAAAGGGCTTTTTTTTTTTTAGGAAATACTCAAAAGACAGCTGAAAGCACAGAAAGCAAAATCAAAAATTGGATGCAAACTATCCCTACACGTGTCTTAACTTGTAAAGATTACCTTCAAAGTGTGAGATTTTGTATAACTAGGGTTGAAACAGATTGCACTACAACAGCCTCGAGGACAGGATTTGGACAGTTTAGCTCTGAAGGACAAAGCACATTGCTATCATAATGGTGAGAAAAAGGCAATTAAATAAAAGAAGACAAGCAGACAATTATAATCCTTAGGCTACGTTCACACGGTGTAATTGCGGGACGTATTTAGCCCCGCAATTACGCTGTGTGTACGAGGGGCGGGGCAGGAGCGGGGTGGGGCCGGCATCCCGCCGGCCCCATAGACATTCATTATTCAAGGCGCGTATACGCCGTGAATAATTGACATGTCACTTCTCTCCCCGCTCGGCGTATTGTTCGAGCAGGGAGAGGAGACGTTACCCATAGTTCTCTATGAGAACGGATGATTACCGTAATGACTGGGACGTATCTTGCCCCGTATTTGCCGCAGTACGGCGTGAAATACGGGCCAAAATACATCCCAATTTAAGCCGTGTGAATATAGCCTTAGGGTATGTTCACACGGCGTATTGGGGTGCGTACAGTACACGCCCCAATATGCCGGGTTTTTATGGAAGCACGCACTGATCAGCGCGTATTTTCAAAGCACGGGAGGGCCGCATTGTCAGCAGCACGTAAGCGCCGCAAACAATTGACATGTCACTTCTCTCCCCGGGCATATGATATGATGCCCACAGGTTTGCGCTAAGAACCGCGGTCCGTTTTTAGATTTGCTGTTGGTCCTGTGCACTGAATGTACAGGAATCAGATGGCAATCTGGAGAAAGATCTGACATGTTTTAAAATCCACCAGAATCTGGCTGATTTCCAAACACTTAGGAATATAGCTGTGCTGTGTAGACTACAGCATGGAATTTTTATTGCTGTGCTGATGGGGCACAGGTTACAGTTGGATTTTTGGCGGATTCTAAATACTGAATGCGACGAAAATCTGATCAAAAACCTGTGCTGTGTAGAGAGGAAATTCTGAAGAGGTCTGGTAGACCAAAAGCTACCTTAAAATCGGACGACAAGTTTTGTGATCGCTAATCAGTTTACAGCACCTCAAACTTTAATCACAGGGTAATGCAGCAAAAAGCTGCCATTTCAACTGTTAAGAGAAGACTTCTATCTGCAGAGTTATTAAGATGACGACTTGCCTAGGCCAAGCAACTACTCTAGTGAACTACTGAAGAGTGAAGAAGGTCTTATGGACTGATGAATCAAAGTTTGACATCTTTGGTACATCACACAGGGCTTTTATATGTTGTAGAGTAAGTGAAATGGTGATTCCTCAGTGTGCAACACCAACATACTTCTAGATTGTGTCAGGACACAAAAAAACGGTAGGCTTCAAAGTATGGAATGGCCTGTACTTTCTCCAGACTGAAATCCCATCGAGCTTGTTTCGGGTGAACTACATAGAAAGGTTAAAGAAAAGCAACATACAAGAGCAGGACACTTGTAAGAACATCTGCAACAATGCTAGGTAAAAATTGTAAATATCTTGATGCAATGGAAAAATAATGCCCCAATTGTGTTTAACTGTTTTATCCGCTAAATGTGCTTCTTCATAGAGTGAAAAATCTAGATTTATTTGGTTGAAACAAGGTTATTATTTTCATTCATTTCAACGCTTTTTATTTATTGTTTTCTTTCATTTTGAAGTGCATTTGATATATTTAATTGTGTAAATATCAATAAAAACTGGAAAAATTTAGATGTTCTAAAACTTTTCACGAGTTATATTCCCTGTATATGCAGTTATATTATTGTATATAAGAGGCAGCATTCTAGTTGTTATATTCTTGTAAACAAGGGTCATATTATAATAGTTAAAAGCAGGAACTAGAAGAAGAAAGAAGGGGGGCACTGCAAACACTATGGGCCACATGTATGAAAACGGTCCAGGTCTGAGACCGTCTTTGTTGCCCACAACAACCAATCAGACTTCCCCTCATTTCATATAGTTCTCTGACAAAATGAAAGGGGAGCTCCGATTGGCAGCAAAGAAAGTCTTAGACCTAGACAGTTTTCATACATGTTCCCCTATTTTTTTTATTACAGCAATTATGTAGTATGCATGTAATTTTGGTATGTATGTAATTTTGTGTAAACTGACAATCAGAGCATTCTTCCATTGAAAAAACACTGGCAAATGTGGGTGGGATTAAATTACCTACAGTGATTAAACTCACCTTTGGATTATTTGCGTCAAACAGACCAGTTGAGAGCCCAATCAACAATGCTGTCTTGCCTTTGGTTTTGGCTGGAGATGCAGAACGAGAACGAGGTGGTAAGGAGTCATCGAATGAAGACTGTGCAGACACGTTTGGCGTGGCAAAATTGTGGGGTAATGGAACTTTATGAAATAGTGCTTTGGGTGCATCTGCTGTGCAATGTTCTGTAAGTACAGAAAGGAAGTGAAAAGTGTGGCACGCTACAAAGAATGCCTCATTGTAAAAGCTCTTCTCCAGCAATAATGCTTACGCCATATTTGCATTGCTCAAACAGTTAACTGTATTTGAATACAGTCTGGTATAAAAAAGCAAAGAAGAGAAACTGACCTGTAAATTCTTCATTCCCTGAGCAGTCTGTATCAATGTTACTATCTTCCATTTGCGAGTCAGGTTCATGTAAATGTTCTTCTACCTCACTGAAATTTAGAAATAAAACTGAACATGTAAATAAAATGGAAACAAACAAAAGAGCAAGGAAAAGGCGATAACATAAGAAAAAGAAAAAAAAAACGTCAAACCCTTCAGTTGATAGATGCCAAACTTTCATAGAATCATGGAGGAAGGAACACAGAATAGGTCTTCCCTTTTCAAGTGAACATTATTGTTTATACATCTATTTGGAGTATTATATTTATCTTTGTCTACTTTACATGATCGATGTATCTTGAAAAATTCATGCCATTTTTATTATGAAACTTGGGTTTTATTCTTACACTACCTGTTTTTGTTTTATATTTCAGTGCATTATAAACAGCTGTGTCATCACAATCATGCTTTTCTCCAGCTTCCCCGATTTCCAGTTTCATGACTAGAGCTTCATGAATTACAAGCAGAGCTGGACACACTGAGGGCCACATGTATGAAAACGGTTTAGGTCTAAGACTTTCTTTGTTGCCCGTAGCAACCAATCGGAGCTCCCCCATGTAGTGCTCTGAAAAAATGAAAGGGGAGCTCTGATTGGTTGCTATGGGCAACAAAGAAAGCTTTAGACAAACAATTTTCATAAATGAGGCCTTAAGTGTTTGGGCATCCACTTGACAAATGGGGTTCAATGTAGATAAATGTAAAGTTCTGCATCTGGGTACTAACAATCTGCAGGCACCATAGGTCGTAGGGAGATGAAAAACTGGGAGAATCGCTTGTCGAGAAGGATCAGGATGTACTTGTGGATCATAGACTACAGAACAACATGCAATGTTAATCAAATGCCTCTAAAGTCAGCAGGATATTGGCGCGTATTAAAAGAGGCATGGAGTCGCAGGACAGGGATGTAATATTACTACTATATAAAGCATTGTGGCAGCCACATCAAGAATATGCTGTTCAGTTCTGGCCTCCAGTTTATAGAAAGGATACAATGACATTAGAAAAAGTGCAAAGACGAGCAACCAAACTAATAAGGGGAATCGAGCAACTTGGTTATGAGGAGAGGTTAAAAAAATTAACCTTTTTAATCTTGTGAAAAGACGGCTTCGGGGAGAAATGATTCATTTAAAAATATATATGTATATAAATGGTCCTTACAAAAAGCAGGGGAAAAGCTACTTTATGTAAAACCTCCTCAAAAGACAACAACTTTATTATACGAGTGGTTATTGCATAAATATCCACAAGTTTTTTCAGAAATAAAATCACTTTTTATGAAAAAATATTGGTTTTAATTTGTTTTTACACGGATTTATTTTTGGATCATATTTATAAAAATGTGTTATATTAGAGGACTTCATAATCAAGTGTAGGATTTCTTCTATAATGCTTTGGCATACTCTGCATACACAAGAATTATTGCCCATCAGTAGTAAATTTAGTACACTCAGAAGCAAGATATTAGTCCTTGCTAAGGGCCTAATATGCACGACACATGGCAGTCATGGGGGCCTATATGTCCTGCAGCCTCATTGCGGGGTGTATAAGCATGTACCTGGTTAGGTAGGGTACTACCTAAACAGGCAGTCGCCGAGTTACAAAAGGAAAGATTATGGTGCGTGGCTGAGCGTGCTGCATCACACATTGAGTCATGTCCAATAATAACGTTGAAGCCTTCCTCTGCCCACTGAGTCTTCCGAGTGGCACAGAGCAGCAGCTTTTTATTTTAGCTTACTCCCACCCACCTTGCGCTGGGAACCTCCGTCTACAGGCTGGCACAACCTCACCTCTTGCCTTGCGCTATCGGCCCCAGCAGCATCAGTCTGTTCTTACAACTCCCCGGTTGCCTCCAATGTAAAATAAAATACTGTACTGTGTCAGCACCAATAGAATTATAACATGTGTGGTATGTTGGCGTTTGTAGTTGTGGAACCACACATGTACAATTGTATGGGTGCTGAATAGTACATTTGTTTAACATGGAACTAAAGGTACCAGAATGCTAAAGCAGCACATGAGAGACAGAAAGTGAGGTGAAATCTTCTCTACAGGAGCAGACCAAAGACCGCAAAACAAATGTAAAAACCTTTCCCTGCACTATCCAACACTTTTTTTTTCTTTTGCCGAAGTTACATTTAATAAATATACCTGTTCCGACTTGCATACAAATTCAATTTAAGAACAAACCTACAGTCCCTGTCCCACTCATAACCCGAGGACTGTCTGTATGTCTCGCCCAAGTGGCTAAACTGGAATTGATGAGAAATCCAGCAAAGTCGAGTTTCTTAGGCCATGTTCACACGGCTTAAAACTGGACGTATTTCAGTCCGTAATTACGCGCCGGAGTGCGCAAATTACGGCTGGAATACGTCGCAGTCATTACGGTAATCCACAGTTCTCATAGAGAACTATAGATTACGTCTCCTCTCCCTGCTCAGCGAATACGCCGAGGGGGGAGATAAGTGACATGTAAATTACTAGCGGCGTGTACGCGCCGCTGGTAATACAAGTCTATGGGCCGGCGAGGTGCCGGCCCCCCGCTCCCGCCCCCGTCACTGCAAATACACCGTGTGAACCTAGCCTAAGTTAATAAACACTGACGTTTTAATTCCCGCCTGCCATCCCTTAACAGAGTTCTCACCTAGCCCAACATTGTTCAGATGAAGCTCATTATGGACTACACGGGGTCTGCAGTTAGCACAGACTGGTTCAGAGCTTGGAGGCCAAACAAAGCTGATGTGGATAGCCTGATGTAAAGAAAGCACTGTGATGTCTGATCTGTTGGAGTTGGCAACATAATTCTATGTTTATTTAGAGCCCAGACAGGCAGGTGCTTATTTTCTTAAAGGATATTCCCAATACACTGATTAACTTTAAAAATGTAGGAAAAAGTAAATTATCATTGTTACCAAATACATTGCTGTTCTGATTTTTGCTGCCTTTTAGAGCTAGAGCAGTTCTTCTCTCTTACTTGTTTATAGAAAGTTCCCTAGGTCACAGACCACTGCTGATGGTGACGTCATTCCCTGCTGTGTCTTATCAGCAGTACAGGAGCTGTTTATGTTTCTTACTGACAAACTTTACCTATTTAGAACTCTGTAGCCTTCGGTCCTTCTATTAAAACCCCTTATTCACCGATGTCCCTCTACAGGCTCAGCTAGGAATAGCAGAGTTTATATAGCAATCACTGTTGTATAACCACCCACAGCCCGAACAGGAAGTAGGAGCCTGAAGCTGGCTGTGGAGAGCAGGCTCTGTGAAACACTGTGGTGAGACCACCCCATTAATACTTAGGGTGCAAGCATAAAAAAACAACAGAAGATTTATCTTTACAAGATTAGTATTACTCATAATAGTATGGGAAAACACTTTTAATTGTTTATTCGTACAAAAGGGTACAAAAAGGTTGTTGATGACTATGTCTGTGAAGTTCCTGTTGTGCAATTACCTGAGCTAGACCTGTATTGATCTCTGGTAACATAGTTCTACGTATGGATGTACATACAATGACTATACCTTTTTTCCATGCTTTGCTCATTCCAAACAGTTGAAATGACAGGACGTTCATCACTTCTATTTGCTTTGGTATCTTCCAATATCTCAGTCTCTATGTCCTCAGGATCTTCTGTAAAATAAAATGTGTAATGAGTGCATATACCTAAAATCCATGCACATATTGGACCTAAAAGTACCAGGATACTGTTTATATGTATATACCAGTAACCAATGCAAATGCATAACTAAAATGCTATCAACCAAAAGAACTAAACTGCTGCCTGCTTTGTTACAATGTAGATAACAAGATCTTTCTCGGAGCAGAGCATTTCTTATGCAACGTCATTTTCAACTGGATTTGGCGTTAGCACTGAAGCAATATGTCCAATATTGCCTTTCTGCTGCAGAGACTGAATACCCATATCTGAAATGACCCCCTCTCTGGCCTTCAACAGATTTATGACAGTCTATGTCTGGAGGCGAGGGCAGGCAAGTACATTTTGAATTTTTGCAGCAGAAAGGCAATATTGGACATATTGCTCTGGCATCTAAAGCAAGCATTTTCAGAAATGCCACTGTAGCATAGGATTGTGCTTAAATTTCCTACCACCCAAGCACTGCTCATTTTTAGTTTGACACTATCTACTGGAATTACACAATACTTAATGGCTGTTAATATTAATCTTCTTTGCTACAGGCGTCTCGAGAGAGTTTCAGGAGCTGCCAGCATTAGGACCATGTGTGCAGCAGCAACTGGAGCTGAAGCGGAACCAATAAATAAGATCAGTGAACATATAAAGGGATTTGGAATGTGCACTGAATTTATTTTTAAGGCCTGATCTGTGTTCTGAAATTAAGCTTGTGTTTAATTGATTAGCTTTAAGCATGTAGGCAGAGGTAAATAAAGACTATTACCAAACACAATGCTGTTCTGATTTTGCTTCTCTTCAGAGTTAGAGGAGATCTTATCTCCTGCTTTTGCACATGAGCTAACTTAATTACCAGCCTCAACTCTCTGCTCTTATAGACTGCAGCAGTGGCTGGGATGGTCACCATCCCGGCTGTGTACAGTGTACTTTCACCCTTGACAGCTCTGTAGCCTTGTGCACTATTATTTACAAACCTCCAGCATTTATGTCACTCTGTCAGGATCAACAGAGCCGATATGCCAATCATTGTGTAGACCCACCCACAGCCTAACCAGGAAGTTTGAATCTGAAGCTGCCTATGGTTCCATAAAACAGCATGGTGAGACAACCCCTTTGAAGGCTGGAGATGACCACCAAAAGAGGGTCAAAAAAGTTTCCTCAGTAAACGCAGAGAAGTAGTTATGGCGATTTGGGTCAGATAGAGAACAAAAAGACAACACCTACAATCAAAGAAAATATCACCTGTGAGTCACTGAATTTAAAAGGATTTGCTGTTCCACCAGTTTGTTTGGCTTGTTCACATCTGCGTCATTATCTTCGTTTTTCTATTCCATCAGAAAAAAAGAAAACAACTGCGGTGCCTTTGTTTATTCATGATAGACACTAAACACTATAGTGTGGTCCATCGAGTTTGCATCATGGTGTCCGTCATTTAAAAGGAAAAAAAACATACTGCTGCATGCTGTGTTATCGTTTTGATCATTTGTTATCGAATCTACAATGGAGACATAGATGTGTGCCCGGACTTCAGCTATTAGCCAAGAAATAACTCTAGAACATCTTGATATAGATGTGTGTTCCTACGTTATAAACTTATCCTATGTCATTCCATCTCAAAATGTATGACTAAGGCCTGACCTGAATGAAGACGTCCTGTATTCCAACAAATAGATTTTAAAGTGTCGAATCAGAATGGAGAGTGAGTCGCACTTGTGCACAACTCTCTATTCTGTTTTATAGACGTTACGAGTACAGGTGATCAAAGTGCCCCAAAATGTCACCCAACATAATGAAAATTTAAGATTTAAGGAAACGAAGCAAATAACAAATACAGATAAAGCAATCCCCTACATGTTACACCAGAAATCACTTTCTATTTTAAGAAAAAGAAGCTTCTTTGAGTCATGTACTTTATACACAATGTACAAAAAAAGGAAAATGTGTCCCTCACCTGGTGCCCAAAAGGAGCCATTCATCCCGGGACATGTAAAGAACAGCACAGAACTTGTAGTAATGCACTGTACTGTAGAGAGGTACTGCTAGACCAATCACTGCATATACTGCAATCACTGCTGCATGTATGTTAAAGGGAAGCCAGAAACTTAGTGTGTAATTAGCCCAGAACGGCTATTTTTAAAAGCAATCTGACTTTGCTGCATCAATAGTTTCCAGAGTGTGCAAAGCAATTCTAGAATATTGTCTCCATATATACATCTATCAAATTTTGACATAATCACCCCTATGAAAGCTGGAAAAAGGATAATCAGTTTGTGTCCATGGCCACCATCCCTTTGGCTACATTGTTTATTAAAGCAATGTTTTTAATAAATTTTTCACAATGGAGAAATGGTTTTCTATGGGCTGTAATATTCCTTTGAAAAACGGTCTTCTTGAGGGGACAAACATAACCTTGTGTAATGTAATTAAACTAGAAAAAGCTGAACTGGTGAAAAATAGAGAACTGATAAAGGTCTATTAAGATTTCTGTCCTCCCCCCTCCCTAACAACAAAGCCCTTCATTACCAAGGTACAAAACATTTCTCCCCAGAGTAGCAATGGCGTTATGAATGGAATGGATGTGCTGTCCCAGTGGAGCATCACTATCATGGTCTTTGTCTTGCCTTTAGAAGCCTGTCTGTTTGAAATGGCTAATCACTAGCCACTCAGTGTCTGCAATTACAAGCAGCTTGGAATATTTTAAGCCCTGGATTAACCCTTTTGGTGAGGATCCACTGAAAAATACAAAGCAACACTAAATTGGTTGAGTTTCTAAAGACAGAGTATCCACTGCACTGCAAAATAGGGAAAACAGTTTTATTAATGAGCTATAAAGTGCAACATATACCACAAATAGACAATGAAAATGGTCAGTAGATGGTCTCATAAAAAATAGCCAAATGCTCCGAGTTAGCATATAGCATGACTCCATATAAATAGAAAAAGGTTAGCTTGACCTAGAGCATATTTAGAAATAAAGTCCTTGTCAGCGTATAGCTTGACTGAAAATCATACGGCACAAAGTGCATAGATTCTTGCCTTGAATACTTCTCCAACTGGTATCCTTATGGAGATAATAGGTAACAGATGCATTCTTCAAGATACTTGTAAATTGGATAATTTATGTCCAATACTGCTGGGATGAGTGGGATACCACCGGGTAGTCAGCTCTGTAGTCAAACGATGTTTCGGTCGATTATGAGACCTTTATCAAGTGTATGAAGGATAATGCTAGCCATTCTGCCTGGCTCTCCAGCATGGCCAGCATTCTCCTTCAAATACCACAGCGTACACTTGATAAAGGTCCCATAATCGACCAAAACATTGTTTGACTACAGCTGCCTTTCTACCTACTATTATCATACACAGAAAACTATGGATATGCTATCTTTATTGATTGACCCAATGTGGTCTTTCCACTGAGCACCATCATTACTTAGAATACATTGGTGTGCAATCTCTTCTTCCATAGTTAGAGGTAGAGTTTCTGAAAGCATGACATAAGCTAAATTTAACAAAAAACTCTTAACACAGGAGTTTGCACCGTTGCACATCACTAACGTGTCTGAACTACATCAGAAGCAACTTCAGTAATGTTTTTAAAGGTTCTTTTTTCTGCTGCTGTGACCAAGCTGAATGTGTCTCAGCTTAAATACCTCTCATGAGGATGCTCAACAGACTCAGCTTTAAATGCATCTGGATAAAGTTGGACATTATCACTTAAAAAACATATTGATTCCTTTATCCTTCATAGACATGGGTAAACAAAATTAACATTTGACGTTAACCAGACCTGCCTCAATACGGTCTTAAAAGGAAATTTTCTGATATGGTGTGATAAAGATGAAAAGGGATGAGGGGATAAATCCCCTGCGAGTCTTTCAGGGTCAAATGCACCAATTACCTTGCACTCGCTTATCAGCATCATAATACAACCGCTTCCTCTAAAGTGGTCAAGATAACAGAGTTTAAATCATGTGAGATAATCTTTTCTAAAGAAATCATGCATAATACAACAGAGTTGCAAAAAATGGGTAAAAAAATTGTCCTATTCAATGATGTGGTCCTTTTTCGCAGTTTATTTTTATAAATATTTTCTAGGGGTGTCTTGTGAAGTGCACATGTGCCACTTTTAAACACTAGCCAGCTGAAGTAAGGAAACAACAACTCCCAGGATTCCCCAGTTGACCATTCCTGCTTTAAAACTCTGACCTCGTTCTGCAGTTGTGTATGAGCAGCTATCCCCTAGATCAGTGTTTCTCAACTCCAGTCCTCAAGACCCACCAACAGGTCAAGTTTTCAGGATCTCCCACAGAATGCACTGACCATAATTACATCACCTGTGCAGAATGCACTGACAATAATTATATCACCTGTGCAATACTGAGGAAAACCTGAAAACTTGACCTGTTGGTGGGTCTTGAGGACTGGAAATGTGTGGTTGTGCTCATCCCTTACATGTATAAGCCATGGAAAAAAGGGACTGGCTACACACAGTGACTAATAGACCCAGGACCATCATGGACTAATAGGAGATTATGTCACCTTCATTAAGCAAACTGGTAGGGCAGAGGAGCCACGATTTCTTACAAATTGATCTGCCATCACTATTGGATCCAGAGCTAAAATGGACTAATGGAAGATTGGGCTCCTACATGGCCAGTTCCAGCAATGTAGTGGGCAGGACGTAGTAGTCCTCTGCTTATATGAAGCCACTACCGGGAAGTACATACTGCGGGGCACTCACATATGGGAGGATGGAGCAGGACCTCACGGTCTGGGATAGAGGAGTAGATTGGAACCCCCCTCCTGATTACAGAAGCAATTGCAGCAACCTCTGTGATATTTCTTTCAGAGAGAATTCATTACAGAGGATTCTCTGTGATAATCTATTCATGGGGCAGCAGAATGACCAGTGACATGAATGAAAGAAGGTCCATGTCATCAAAGTAGTAAACGTCACGTTGCTCAATTTCCTGTGATATTGGCCAGTGCAAACTATATTAGTAAATTGCTCATATAAGGATTAAATATGGAATAAATGAGACAGTTTTAAAAGTTTGGATAATCTTTTTAAAGAGGATAGAAGAAAATCATTCAAAGTAAAGAATTGCTGTGTGCAAACAGGCAACTCCATTATTCATACTGACGTGATAATTAATTTGTATAAGGCTTGTAATGTGATGAATGTGTGAAATTATGGTCTCTCTATTTTGGTGGTAATAGGATTTTTTTCATAATTTTTTTTATATGTTAATTCGTAAAATTGCTGGGTGTACATTGTTTGCTTCAGTACAAGATGTAACCAAGTGTTTCCTTCTCTGCTGCTCCTGGCACAAAAGACACATAAGGGTATGTTCACAAGGCCTGTTGAGCCCGTGTTTACATACGTTTATAGATGCGTGTTTGGATCCATGTTGCAGACCCTAAACGGACCCAAACACGCATCTAACAATATGTAGTGTGTTGTACACTGCTTGAAATGTAAAACACGCATCGGCATTCAGACAAGTGCTCGCCGATGTGTGGTTACATGCATTTTTCTGATGCGTCTTTCAGATCCGTTCAAAGAATTGACATGTCAATTCTTGATCCAAAAGACGCAGCAGACGCCCTAATTAATACTATAGGGTGTGTCTGCTGCAGCAAAAACTCATCCAAACACACACCTGCGTGTTGGATGCATTTTGGATCCGATTGACGCAGAGCTTTGGATGCGATTTTCGAATGCCGTGAGAACATACCCCAAGACAAAAGTTATGAGAGACCACAGATTTTCTTCGCTCTAATGTGTACAAAGGCCTCCGACGTTTATA
Source organism: Phyllomedusa bahiana (assembly GCA_025379985.1). Classification (NCBI taxonomy): domain Eukaryota; kingdom Metazoa; phylum Chordata; class Amphibia; order Anura; family Hylidae; genus Phyllomedusa; species Phyllomedusa bahiana. The sequence continues at coordinate 27,751 of JAODAL010017052.1, forward strand.
TCCACATCAGTAGATGTTCGGTAAAAGAAGAAACATGACTTCAGTTTCAGCATACCCAAATCTCCTTTGTTCACACCTAAAATAAAGTCTAGGCAGAGACTTATTCCCCTCTGGTGTGATGGGTGCTATTTTATGTGTATGACCAGATTAAAGCTAAGGAAGGGAAGATCTCTCCTTGAGGAGAGCACCGAATGAACGGCTTGTAGAGTTATGTTTTACCTTTTCGCCCTCTACTAAGCATCTGCATATCACAAGGCATTATGGGAAAGGGTCTGAGAAGCCCAAAGCACCCTCTGTTGGATGTAAGAAATCCTCAATTTGCTTTTGACCCACCGAGTCTTGAGAAAGCAAACGGGATTTTAGCCAAGTCAGTATCTCTTATCTGCAGACAACGCTGTTTCAGGATTTTTGTCCCTCATCAGTGCAGAGCAGAGCGAGACTGGCTGGCTTTGTGTGAGTCACCGAGTGTATCCGGAACGGAAGATCTCTCCTTGAGGAGAGCACCGAACGAACGGCTTGTAGAGTTATGTTTTGCCTTTTCGCCCTCTACTAAGCATCTGCATATCACAAGGCATTATGGGAAAGGGGCCAAGAAGCCGTTCGTTCGGTGCTCTCCTCAAGGAGAGATCTATCCCTTTCTGAGCCACTCAATGCCTCCCACACAGCCAGCCAGTATCGCTCTGCTCTGCACTGATGAGGGACAAAAATCCCGAAACAGCGTTGTCTGCAGATGAGAGATGCTGGCTTAGCGAAAACCCCGTTTGCTTTCTCAAGACTCGGTGGCCCAAAAGCAAAATGAGGATTTGTTACATCCAACAGAGGGCACTTTGGGCTTCTCAGCCCCTTTCCCATAATGCCTTGTGATATGCAGATTAAAGCTAGTCACACAGATTATATAAAACCCTCCAAAATAAGAGGAATTTGCTGATAATGTAATGTAGAATTTTCAAACTTTTTCAGTATGAGGCCTACTTTTTGAGGAGTCTCAGGTAATCTACCAGCGGACTAGGAAAAGGCATGCAGTAGATGTTGCTGCAAATTTTTTTACATGCTCCTTTTTCAGACGCTCCAATCCCAGTCATTTAGTTACACATCTCGCCCCACACCGTTATGTTTGTAGATGAATTCCTCTCTGTGCTGCTGTATGCTAGATTGCATATCATCTATCAGGGAGTGTGAGACCCACAACTGCAAATACTCCTAGTCAGGCCCCAAAAGTTACAATGCGATTTGCCAATGAGCCACAAACTAAGAAATGTGGTAACAGGCTGTTTTTCTATCTTTGTGTAGAAGTTAACAGCAAAACATCCCGGTGACCTAACATCAAGATATAGTGGTCCCATCTTGGTGGTAGATGGATATCGTTTGGCCATCAGTGATCAAATGAGTATACAAACAACTTAACTGGATTTCAATCAGGGCTGTGGAGTCGGTAAGTCAAGCCCCCAACTCAGACTCCTCAATTTCCCAAACCTCCGACTCACGACTCCTGACTCCCTTATACATGCCGCATGTTTAAGTGATAACTTTACTGTAGTAAAATGGTAACATCAGGCTGTTTATCATCTTATGATACAATAATCAAGCTATTTAGGTAGAACAGACACTGACAAGCTAAAGGGTAACAATGTTTTGATCTTTTGAACACTTGTGGGTAGGATTGAAGAAAAAGCTGTATTTTACCCGCCCCCAGTCGCCCCAACATTGGGGAAAAGTGTAGAAGAGGACCCGGGGATCGTTTTTGGTCAAGATAGCTTAAATTGATTCAGAGCCCAGAAGGATTCGGACAGAGCTGAATGAAAAAGGTGGATTTTCCAAAAAAACAAAAAAATAAAAATTGACATTTTTGATTTTTGGGGTAAAACAGTCAATGATTAAAGGAAAAAATCTGCCAAACTATGGAGGTTAAATACTTCCAAGTAAATGTTGTTTTAAGATAGGTAAGATAAAATGTATATAAAAATTACAGTGCTCATGTAAGAAGCGTGTGGTTTTACCCCTTTTATAATGCGACCTGTTCAGTCAGTTTTTTTTGGTTTTTTTTTGTGCTACTTGATATAACCTTTGTGCTCTTTTGTTTGTCCCCTGTTTGTTGCATCAAAATTTCTTTTTGAATGCAAAAAAAAAAAAGCTGTAGTGGATGGTAGATATGGACCCTGAAAGTCCAAGTTCAAAACTTTTGTTAACCCATTTTGCTTGTCATGAAAAAATTTTTTTATTGGATTGACTTGATATTTACAAAATTTTTTTTTGTTCTAAAAACATGCAGGAACATTTTTGGGGTCCTGAATTTGTTCAAGAAAAAATTTTTTTCCCCCTTTAGCCTGCAAAAATGACCTCAATTGATTATTTTTCCAGACAGAGCGGGCCTCTCTACATAATTGGGTTGAGGGCAAATCGGTTACCACAAAGGGGAACATTCCAAAATATAAGGGAAAAGGAATTGCCTCAGCCAGAGTCAGTTTTGATGAATGGTTGACTCTTCTACCTTCTTTGAAAGCAGGTGAAACATTTTGCTGAAATCTGTTTGCCATCAGAGTGGAATCTTTCCCCTGGGGCAGCGCTTTGCCTGCTCCATGTCATCAATTACACTCCTCATGTAATAAGGCTGAAGTTATGGGAGCGTCGCACGGGCCCGGCCCCAAAATTCTCTTGCTCTTTGCACTGTATCAAACTAACTGGACCACTTATTATATATTTTGGGAGTCGGTCCATTTTATGACAACTCAGACTGCTGCAAAATAGGCACCGACTCAGACTCCACAGCCCTGATTTCAATATACTTAATTGTTGGAAACACGGTCAGTGATATCATACAGTGGCTTATTCCCCACACCTAATGCAGGTAAACATTCAAGGTATGCAAATTCAAACATACATATTTAGAGAGCAGTTAGGACACATATCCGAGTGCCCAGCTATTTCACGTGTAATGACTAATGTAAGAATAGCACCCAAATGGCACAGAGGGGTAATTACCAGCGGTACCTGCACACTTGCGAGAGTCACTAAGGCTGGCTTGTTTAAACAACCGACTGTACATTCCGCTTTGGAAAACATTATCATTTTTCACTTGATGGGAATTGATCAATTTGAAACTAATAAATGAGCCCTATATACATAAAATGTTTCTATTCTGGGTAAACTTCGCCTTCAAGAGCTTCATTAAAGATTTCATAATTGGTGGCAAAGCAGCACTCTGTTAGGCAGAAATACCTTGCCACAATGCTGAAAATTATTACAGTAAATTAGTTTTTACTACAGTCAGAATAACGATGGCCTTAAATACAACATTGGCTAAGATAGAACAAGCAATGTGATGCAATGAGGTTATTCAACCACTCAGTGCCATGCAACCATATATGCTCAATTCTTTCCTTTTTTGCTTCAAAAAATAAAATAAAAAATAGAGATTATATTAAATATCACTGTATTATGCTAATAGTGCTACATGCAAAAGTTCATCAACTACTGCTATTTGCCTATTAAGAATATTACTATTAAAGATATACCGTATACTATGCTTTCATTCACACTAGTGTTATATGACTTTCCAACAGAGTAATGTCAGATATGTTTTCAAAAGCATATTGAAGGATCTTGGTATACCCCCACTGAAGTCATAACTGCAGTTGACAAATTTAGGTCAGAAAAATATTGGAAAAAAAAAAAAAACATATAGCAGATCAACATATTTGCTATGTTAACAAATATTTCTGACTCCAAAAATACCACTTAAATCGGCCCTCACCACAGGACTGCTCCTCAACAGGCAATGAATCAGGAACGGTTTCTCCCATGCCAGGACAGATGGAAAGACCTTCTTCTGGTTTGGGTGCATTCAAACCTTCCAATGAGTCCACGACATCCGGAAGCCCTTTAATTGTCTCTTGTTCCTGAAATTCATCATGTGCTGGATGCTCTTCATTAATTCAACACATATCTCACCTATGGAAAATACATCATTACTGAATAGGTTGTGATATTTTGCACAGAAACAGGTGATAATTATACAGCAACAAGGACATCATCACATATGATTAGAGAAAAAATGGCGCGTTTTATGGTCGTTAGTAGCCTTGTTTTTTTTTTCCTCTATCTTTTCACTCTTATTTCCTCTTTTCTATTTCCTACATACCACAGTACTAGTCTCCCAATGGGAAATGGCTCAACAACTTCTGAACATACAAGCTTCGTTTTGTCATATGTGGCATCTATGTTGTATCTGTGTACATGTAGACTTAAACTTTATATTATTTCATTTTCTATCCCTTGAGACATGTAATTGCCGATTCCTATGGAGTTTTGAAATACGCACGCACATCCAACAATTTTTCCTACTATAATGGTTAAATGTGTATTGCACATACATTTTCTGTTTCTTTTCTCCTCTAATGAAACTGTAATAAAAATAGGAGTGCAAAAAAACCAAAAAGCAAAACAATTATACCCCACCAAAGAGGTTAGCAAAATAATGCATTATCTGAGCCTGGATTTGATGAATTTGCTAAAGGCTGGCTCACAACAGCCACAAGTACATGAAATAAAGGAAGCTATAACGTATTTATTTGTGTTGAAGCATTTGTCTTACATTGTAGAATGAGAACAAGATGAGTTTAGAGTCATAAGGAAATGAGCATTTCTATATTCCTGCCAACACATGCAAGGAATCAGAATCCAAAAACCTCGTGGTAAAGTCTAAATTACTTTATACTGTAGTAGAAAAGCAAATAAAATCTTCAATCTTCAAAACATATCCAACTCAAATGAATAACTAGGGATGAGCTGACAATTAACCATGTTGGTACCAGTTACAACTAAAGACAAAACGAGAGTTTGGTTAAAATGGGTTATGTAGGTGAACATAATTTATATTAATTTCATTATAGAAGTGATGGTGAATGAGCAGCAATTTCTCCTTAAACCTCATTGTCATGGCCAGCTAATCACCAAGAGCCCCAGAGTGAATCTTATGTCTACATTAGTCTGATTGACATACTGTAAGCCTTTTACTGGAAAATTGCCTCACTATTACAACTTCATATCTGCATAGTGTGCAATATTTAACCTGCTAGATCAAGAAAGTAGGTAAAAGAAAATCAATAAAACAAATGTAAAAAAAAATCAGGTACCCATATATAGTGGGGGAAAAAGTATTTAGTCAGCCACCAATTGTGCAAGTTCTCCCGCTTAAAAAGATGTGAGAGGCTGTAATTGACGTCATAGGTGACCTCACTATGAGAGACAAAATGAGAAAATAAATCCAAAAATCACATTGTCTGATTTGAAAGAATTTATTTGCAAATTATGGTGGAAAATAAGTATTTGGTCACCTACAAACAAGCGCGATTTCTGGCTCTCACAGACTTGTAACCTCTTCTTTAAGAGGCTTCTCTGTCCTCCACTCATAACCTGAAGTAATGATACCGGTTTTAACTTGTTATTAGTATAAAAAGATACCTGTCCACAACCTCAAACAGTCACACTCCAAACTCCACTATGGTGAAGACCAAAGAGCTGGGAAGACTTAATCTGCAATAGGCAAGCACCTTGGTGTGAAGAAATCAACTGTGGGAGCAATAATTAGAAAATGGAAGATATACAAGACCACTGATAATCTCTGTCCATCTGGGGCTCCACGCAAGACCTCACCCCATGGGGTCAAAATGATACACTAGAACGTAAACAAAAATCCAGAAACCACATGGGGACCTAGTGAATGACCTGCAGAGAGCTGGGACCAACGTAACAAAGGCTACCATCACACACTACGCCACCAGGGAATCAGATACTGCAGTACCAAACATGTCCCCCTGCTTAAGCCAGTACATGTCCAAGCCCATCTGAAGTTTGCTAGAGAGCATTTGTATGATCCAGAAGAGTATTGGGAGAATGTCATATGGTCAGATAAAACCAAAGTAGAACTGTTTGGTAGAAACACAACTCGTCATGTTTGGAGGAGAAAAGGCGGAGTTGCATCCAAAGAACACCATACCTACTATGAAGCGTGGGGGTGGCAACATCATGCTTTGGGGCTTTTTCTCTGCAAAGGGACCAGGACGACTGATCTGTGTACATCAAAGAATGAATGAGGCCATGTATTGAGAGATTTTTAGTGCAAACCTCCTTCCATCAGCAAAGGCATTGAAGATGAAACGTGGCTGGGTCTTTTAGTATCACAATGATCTCAAGAACACCGCCAGGCAGGGGCGTAACTACCGGGGTAGCAAACATAGCAGTTGCTCCGGGGCCCATGCACTCAGGGGGGCCCGCGCCCCGGGCAGCATGCTACTTGCGTCCGCACCTGGAATACCACTCTTGCCCGCCGGCCAGTTGAACTCAACAGTACACTGCGGCGGCAAGGAGCTGAGGCCCGGCGCATGCTGCCTCTCAATGTCCGAGTCTCCTGCCCCCGACAGATTCAGAGGCAGCGCTACAGGGAGGTAGCAGAGCGGAGCGTCGATCCGCTCTGCTACTTCCCCTGCCGGCGCTCTGTGATCACGTGGGCGCGTGCGGTGACGTCACATCACCCGCGCCCACACTGAGCGCAGAGGCTGCAGGGAAAGTAGCAGACCGGAGCGAGCTGCGCATCGGGGGAGCGTGGACCGAGGTGAGTAAACTATTATTTTACCTGCCCCTAAGCCTGCCGTATACACCCCCTAAGCCTGCCGTATACGCCCCCTAAGCCTGCCGTATACGCCCCCTAAGCCTGCCCATACAGCCCCCCTAAGCCTGCCCATACACCCCCCCTAAGCCTGCCTATACAGCCCCCCCTAAGCCTGCCTTACACCCCCTAAGCTGCCTTTAACCCCAAGCCTGCCTTTAACCCCCTAAGCCTGCCGGTATAACCCCCTAACCCCGCCTTTAGCCCCCCCCAACCCTTGCCTTTAGCCCCCCAGCCTGCCTAGATAGCCCCCCCCGAGCCTGCCTGCCTAATAGACCTATACTCCGTGAAGCCTGTCTGCCTATATAGCCCATATAGCCCCCTAAAGCTTGCCTACCTATATAGCCCCCAAAGCCTGCCTGTCTACTTATATGGGGCCCCTTTAGCTACTTAAACCATAACTATATGGCCCCTATAGCCCACCTAACCCCTGTCTACCTGTATGGATCCCTATAGCTACCTAAACCCTGCCTGCCTAAATGGACCCCATATAGCCAGGGGGGCAGGTGCTGGAAAAGTCAGGATTCTAAGATATGTGTGTCTAAATCTGCAGGGACAAGTGGTCGGGAGATGTCATCATGGCGAACTGGACCTGATGCAGAACAAAAGGGAAAGTCAACAACTCGTCAGAGAAACGTCACCTGTGAGTCACAAGATGTAACTACATTGTAATCACTTCTATGTCTGCAGAGCCTGTGTACACTGGTGCCTACCAAAATATGGGTCACTGTAGGGTTTTAGGTAATATACAGTCTGCAGAGCCTGTGTACACTAAGTATAAAACCACTATATGGTCACTATATGGCGGTACTATTGTCTTTGTGTACTGATCAGTAATAGTGTAGGGTTATTATTCAGTCACTATGTGGTGGTAATTTTTGGTCATGTTTCGGGGCGGTTAAATCAAGTCCATATGTAGTAGGGTTATTGTAATATTGGTTTTGGTATAGGGGATTTGTTTGGTAGCAGTATGATGGTGATATGTAGAGTGAGGTATTTGGCCCTTGTATTATCTACATTAACCTAACAACATTCTGGTACATGGTCTTGGTCAGGGAGGCGGGCGAGGGGAGGTGGGGGATAGGGGGCCCCATCCAAAAGTTTGCTTTGGGGCCCTGGCTTCTCTAGTTACGCCCCTGCCACCAGGGCAACAAAGGAGTGGCTTTGTAAGAAGCATTTTAAAGGTCTCCAGATCTCAACCCCATAGAAAACCTTTGGAGGGAGTGGAAAGTCCGTTTTTGCCGACGTCAGCCCAAAACATCACTTTCTCTAGAAGAGATCTGCATGGAGGAATGGGCCAACACACCCCGCAACACTGGTGGCCAACCTTTTGAAGACTTACGGAAAACGCTTGACCTCTGTCATTGCCAACAAAGGATATATAACAAAGTATTGAGATGAACTTTGGTTATTGGCCAAATACTTATTTTCCACCATAATTTGCAAATCAATTCTTTCCAAATCGGACAATGTGATTTCGGGATTTGTTTTCTCCGTTTATCTCTCATAGTTGAGGTCGACTATGATGTCAATTACAGGCCTCTCAGCTTTTTAAGTGGGAGAACTTGCACAATTGGTGGCTGACTAAATACTTTTTTCCCCACTGTAACGTATGCAAATAAAAAATATACTGAAAGCTCTCCTGGGATTTAGCTTCAAATGGATTTACACATAATTATTTAGAAACAAATGATAACCTGGAGTCTTACCGGGTGGAGCTTCAGGATTCAGGTTTTCAGAAACCATGGCATCATTCACTAAAGAAATGGATTTAATAACCTTGGACATTCGAGCACAGGCAAAATTTTAAGAACCTACCCACGGTGATCTTTACATTGTTCGTCGTATGGACCCGGCCCTCTTCAATGGTTTTGTTTCACTGGCCTGTTTAAACAAGTCAAAATGTGTAAGTTCTTGATTGAATTGCATCAAGGCTAAAAATACTGAGCCTAACTAAAGGGACTAAAATATTAAAAAATGGCCTTTTCTCTCGGTTTTGCTTTTCCCCTTTTGGGTATTTTTCCACCTGTCCTGACGTCATCAGTAAGGGCTTGGCAGAAAACACATTGGACCATCAGTGGGGAGAGACAGGGAACATAGTTTTGTTTTTTTTCTGCACAATGTAACGTTTGTAAATGGTCTGTTCACATTTGTGTTTTAATTATTGTTTTGACACATAAAAGAGCAATAATAGTAATAAAAACACGATGACTGTTGCTTTTTTATTTTTTTTTAATAAGGTCAGAACAAGTAAAAGACTTTTCAGAAACACTAAACTTATTACAAGGTAGAAATACTGAAAAGCATGTTAAAGGGGTTGTCTCACTACAAGGATTGCTTTTTTTTTTTAAAGTTTGCAAAAAAAAGTACTTTGCAATATATCCTTTAAACATTTCCCCAACCTTTTCCTAGATATCCCCCTTGTGGGGGTTTTTTTGCATCGCTCCTCAGGTTACTATACTACGATCTATTTGACCTCCTGATAGGCTGCCGGCGGGTTTGCTTAAAAACAAAGGGACCTGTTTTGCCTCCCTGTACTCCCAGCATTTTTTATAATCATGAATTCCCCGCCCCTGAATTCACTAATGAATCTGACAAAACAGGTAAGTCAAATCGATGTAGCGAGTCAACCCCTTTAACCAAAAAAGGGGAAAAATTTGGGGTATACTGTAGTCCATGACCCCCTTTCAAAAAAACAAAAAGGTGTATATTTTTCGCCATACTCCCTATTTCTGTTGGGTTATCTTAAATCCCCCTGTCATTCTTGATGATATCCAACAAACAGGTCTTTGTTTTCTTTTGTTGGATTTTACCAAGTATTTTAATCCTTTTCTAGTAAATTTACTTGAATTCTATAACCAAATCAGATCAGTTTCTGTCCCTTCCAGGGACTATTTTTGGGGTTATTGATGAAGAGAACTTTTCTGGTAATGCCGGTGTCCCCTGGCTTTTGTAGAAGTCTTTTTGCACTACAGCTCAAAAAAATTTTTTTTTTTCTGTCTATTTTTAGAATGTCCATGTCTTACCCGTTAGGGTTTGTTCACAGGGTTATTTTAGAACATTTTAGTCGATTTTCCCACGTAAAACCTTTTTAAAATCAGTTGAAAATCAGTGTGAAATATTGTCACTAAAGTTGGCACTTTTCCGACCGATTTACAAACCCCATTCATTATTGGGGTGAACCGTTGTGAATCCCCCTCAATAAATGACAGGACCTTGTTTTTTTCCCGGCCCTTTTGCGGCACAAATCCCGGCGCAATACACAGTAGAATATCGATCTTTTCAGAGGGAAATAAAACCCCGTAAAGGGAAACCACACAATGGAGGATAAATTTTTTTATTACAAAGGGGTCTGGATAGGTTGGAGGCCTGGACAGAGAATGGCAGATGAGTTTAACAAGTAAATGCAGGGTTATGCACATGGGGAGGAAAATCCATTCCCTGATTACTTTTTAAATGGAAAAACACTGGGTAAAAGTGAAAATGGAGAAGGACTTGGGAATCCTAGTGGACAGTAAACTTAACTGTAGCAGCCAGTGTCAGGCAGCAGCTGCCAAGGCTAATAGGATCATGGGTTGTATTAAAAGGGCATAGATGTACATGATGGAACATTATTCTCCCATTACAAGTCATGGTTAGACCACAATGGAATATTGTGTACAGTTTTGGGCACCAGTGCACAGGAAAGACATTGTAGAGCTGAACAGGTACAAAGGCGGCAACAAAAATAATAAAAGGACCGGATGGACTGCATACCCAGAAAGATTAGCAAGGTTAGGGTTATTTAGTTTAGAGAAAAGACGTCCTCGGGGGGACATAATAAATATGTTTAAATATGTTAAGGGCCAATATAGAGATCTCGCTAAAGATTTATTTATACCCAGGACTGTATCTAAAGCAAGGGGGCATCCTCTACATAAACATAGAAAGGGATTCTTTACTGTTAGAGCGGTGAGACTGTGGAACTCTCTGCCAGAGGAAATTTTCATGGTGAATTCACTAACAGAGTTCAAGAAGGGCTTGGATGCATTTCTGAAGAGTGATAACATAACAGTTATAGTGACTAGGATTCTGGAGGGGGGGTCGTGGATCCAGGGATTTATTCTGATTGCCAGATTGGAGTCAGGAAGGAATTTTTTCCTCTTCCTTAACCCCCCATGGGGGGTTTTGCCTTCCTCTGCATCAACACGTTAACACTTTAGCAACACTTTAATAAATGGGCTGAACTGGATGGACGTATGTCTTTTTTCGGCCTGACAAACTATGTCTGAACGACGACACGTATTTCCCATTGAAAGCAATATTAAATGGCCTGTTACCTATTTGTAACGGATTTCGGAACGGATTTACTATCATAAATACGGCGGCAAATCCGTTCTGAAATAAGCCGTGTGACCGAGCCCTTACATGTTATGATTAGGAACACAAAATCAGTGACTGATGCATTCTTGCACTTCCATATTTTGTCCAGGTGTTCAGAAGCACAGAATACAATTTTAGTACACAAGCCCAATCTTTAACTACCCTGGATGCATTTCCAAGTACAACTTTGGTTGTAATTACAAAACTGTGCATCTTTGGGTGCTCAGACCAAATTATACCCTTGAATTGTCCTAACAACTAGTGCTCATGGCAGACTGATCTCACACACCAGGGACTCATCTGATATTGACAAACTGACACCACTTGAAAGATATGCCACATTGTAGTGCCCATAACTGCGATAACAGTGCCCAACACTCAGTAATAATAATAATCAGCCATTATTGTGTTAGCCAATTGCCGTTGACCAAGCTATAGCAGAAGTGATTATTGACCACTTTAATTAAGGCAGATTTAATCTGTACCGAAAGTGTCAGGAACTGCAGAACGGGACACTGAACATCTATATGTAAGAACCAAATGAAAGTTAAAAAAAAAAAGCATAAAAAGCCCAAACTTTAAGCCCGAATGTGGGCATCCTGGCTTTTTAAAGGGAATGTGTCATCAAAAATGACTTATTGTTTAACTCACATTTTTATGTTCAACACATTTTTTTTAAGAATTTTTGTTTAATTTTCCAGATCACTTTCAATATTTTTTAATAATTCCTGCAGTTTTCAGTTTGGCCACTAAGCCTAATAATAGTCTCACACTTCCTGTTCTGTACAGAAAGATTCTCAATTGTCTGCTCATTATCAGCACAAAGAGGGTTTGTGAACAAACAGAAAGGAGACACCAGTGTGAATATATAACAAAGGATCCACCAGTCACAAGAGGAGATAGTCACAGTTTATCCTTTCACCTCCCTGCACACTGATTTCATCCCAGGTCACAGAGCATGCCTAGAAAACTCTCCTATAGAAGTGAATTGGACTGAGTCAGTCTTAAAAGGGTTGTCTCATTTCAAGGATTGCTTTTTATGTTAAAGCTCTTGTAAAAACAAGTCACTTTGTAATATATGTGCATTAACAGTGTCCTACACCTATTCCTAGATATTCCCTCTTGTCTGGGCTGCATCAGCTCCTCAGGTCGCTATAGCTATAGACCTGTTTGATCTCCCCCGATAGGCTGCCAGCGCTGGTCGCTATAGCTACAGGCCTGGTGTCCTCAGAAGCTCGTCCCTGCAGGCCAGTAATGGCCAGTAAAGACATCTCTGAATCCAAAAATTAAACCAAGAAAACAGGACTGAGGTAAGATGAATCGATGTAGTGAGGCAACCCCTTTAAGATTCCTATGTGCATGAAGCTACTGTAAAGCATCTCTCTTGACTGCTGTTAAAACAGTGCAAACAAGGCCTAGTGGCCAAAGTGAAAACTGCAAGACTTAATTATTGAAAGTGATATGAAGAAAAAAAAAAAAATTCCTAAAAAAAAGTGTTTAACATAAAAATGGGACTTAAACAATGACTAATTTTTTGACGACACGTTCCCTTTAAGGATCATGCCATCTACATAAATGTTTTCAGGTACATGAATTCCCCATAAGGGTACAAATTCTCCACATATTTTTACCTGCCACTCAAAGAGCTATATGATGCAATTCAGATAAATGTCTAAGATTTCGAAGATTTCTTAGCAAGTCAACTTACATTTATCTAGGAATGATATTAAAATTCAAATGAAAACAACCAGCCCTATCCACCTATGCACTAGCTTAATTGCTTTTACTGAATGAATATAAACAACTTGCACAGAAACATAAATCAATGTGTGTGATGTTCCATCTACTATCAAACATGACTAAAATTAAATTGAAGCCATGTGACTATTACATTTTGCGAGCTGTAAATACAACAAGTACAAAATCTCACCACTTCACATATGGACTGTGAAGATCTAGTGATAATGGGAACCACATTGTTAAATCAGCGATATGCAGAACAGCACATTATAAATTTCTTTTATTCCTATTTTTGCTCTTTGTGGCAAGAGATATTACACAATCTTTACCCTGAAAAATCACATTTATATATTGTATGCAAGTCACCTCTAATCTGTTAATGACACATCATTATGATTTTTTTTTTACTCATAATATATTGTAATATTTGTGGAACAATGTGTTAAATAAGTTTAGAATAAAACATGGTTGCTTCCAAAAAACAACAGAACTGGGCAGAGGTGTAATACAACCCACAACCCCTACACAGGTGTGATGCTGGACAAATCCTTTAAAGAGGACCTGTGACCTATCCTGGCATGTCTGTTTTAGTAAATACGGATGTTCCTTGTCAAATTACATTCTGGAGCATTTCTGTATTGTGCTGTCCCTGTGTTATTCATTTTAGAAATGATTTGGGAATCATCGGTGTAGTATTACCATTCCAGTTTTTTAGGAGGGTGGGTTTCTCTCTAGAAAGCTTATTAGCAGAGGGAAGAATGTAGTGCTCTAAAATTTCCAGGTAGACGGCTGAGCTGACATTGTACTTAATATAACACAGTACATAAGCACCAGCAGATGACATGGTTCCCCAAACCATCTCGGACGGAAAAAACTTCACACTGGAACTCAAGCAACTTGGATTGTGGCCTCTCCATTCTTCCTTCAGACTTGATTTCCAAACGAAATGCAAGGTTTCCATTTATCTGAAAACAGGCCTTTAGATCACCGAGCAACAATTCAGGCCTTCTTCTCCTTAGCCGGGGAAAAACATTTGTAGTTCATGTTCCAAATACATCTATGTATGGAAGCTCATGAAGCACTGACACCAGCCGCAGTCCACTGCTTGTGACTCCCTCACAAATTCTCGAATGGCCTTTTCTTGACAATCCTATTAAGGCTGCTTGTGCACCTTTTTCTACCACACAAAATTCCATTAATATGCTTTGATACAGCACTCTGGGAACAGCCAATTTCTTTAGCAAGGACCTTTGTGGCTTTCCCTCCTTGTGGAGGGTTCAATGGTTCTTCTGGACAATTGTCAAGTCAGCAGTCTTCCCCATGATTGTGTAGCCTATTGAACCAAACTGAGAGACCATTCAAAGTCTTTGTAAACCTTCGCTGATGGACACTATATCCACCATATTAACCTTTCTCACATTTGATTTTTTTTTTTTTAATTTTCTGATATACTGAATTTTGGGTTTTCATTAGCCATAATCATCCACATTAAAAGAAATAAATATTTAAACTATATTGTTCTATGTGTAATTAGTCTATACACTATATGGGTTTCTCTATTTGACTTGAATTACAGACATAAATTAACTTTTTGATGATAATCTAAATTTTATGATCCACTAGTACAGTGGTCTGCAAAGTGCAGCTCTCCAGCTGTTGGGAAACTACAACTCCTGTCATGGCCACTGATGTAGATTATATAAATGCATGATAGGAGTTGTAGTTTCCCAACAGCTAGAGAGCTGCACTTTGCAGACCAATGCACTATTTAGTTCTACTGTGGACATTCGTTCTGTAAGAAATCATGTAGATGATGAGAGTTTTGGGGGGTGGGGGGGGGGGGGGGGGTTGGGGGGGGGTGGGGGGGTTGTGGGTGTGGGGGGGTGATGTTGGGGGGTGGGTGGTGGGGGGGTGGGGGGGGGGGGGATTATTGGGTGGGTTTTTAATAGGTTATTGTGGTTTTTGTAGTGGGGGGGGGGGGGTATTGTTGGGGGGGTTGGATTATATGGTTGTGGGGATGGGGGGGGTTTGTTGGGGGGGTTGTGGGGGGTGGTGTGGGGGGTGGGGGGGGTTAGTGTGGGTTGTTTTTGTGTTGGTTTTGATTATTGGGAAGAAGTTATTTTTTGTGGGTGTATGATTTTGGTGTGTGGGGTAATGAGATTTTAGTGGGGTTTGTGTGTGTGGATTGGGGGTGATAAGGGGGATTATATTTTGTGATTGGGTTTGGGGGGGGTGGTTGTGGGTTGGTGGGGGTGTTTGTTTGTGTTTATTGTGGTTTGTGTTTGGTGGGTTGGGTGGTGTTTTTGTTTGGATGTGTATTGTGTGTGTATGAAGGTGAGTGTGTGTTTATTGGTGTTGTTGTATTGATTTTTATTTTGATTGGGGTTGGTTGTTGGGGGGTGGTATTTTAGTGTGTGGGGTGTTGTGTTTTTGTTTGGTTAGGAAGATAGAGGGTGTATTGGATTTTTTTTTGTTTTATTTATGGGAGGATATGGTGGGTAGTGTTTTGTTTTGGTTATGTTGGGGTTTGTTTTTGGTATTTGGTTTGGGGAAGGGGGTTTTGTTTTTGTGGGGGGGGTGGGGTTTTGTTGGGGTGGGGGGGTTTTTGTGTTGGGGGGGGGATAGTTGTTTTGTGGTGGTTTTTGGGGTTGGTTGATGGGGGTGTGGTTGGGGGGGGGGGGGGTTGGGGGCGGGGGGTGTGTATTGTGGGGTGGGGGTGTTTAGGGTGTTTGGGGGGTTGGGTTTTTGGGGTGTTGTGGTGGTGGTGGGGGGGGGGGGGTGGGGTGTGGTGGGGGGTGTGGGGTGTTGGGTTGGGGTGGTGGTTTGGGTTGGGGGGTGTGGGTTGGGGGGAGGGGGGTTGGGGTTTGGGGGGGGGGGGGGGGGTTGTTGGTGGGGAGGGGTGATGGGGGGTGGTTTTGGGGGGGGGGTGTTGGGGGGGGTGGTTGGGGTTGGGGGGTGGGGGTTGTTGGGGGGGGGGGGGGGGGGGGGGGGGTGTTGGGTGGTGTGTGGTGGGGGTTGGGGGGGGGGGGGGGGGGGGGTTGGGGTGGGTGTGGTGGGTGTTGGGGGGTGTGGGGGGTTGTGGTGGGGGGTTTTGTTTGGGTGGGTTGTTGTGGGGGTGTTTGGGTGGTTGGGGTTTGGTTGTGTTTGGGGGGGGTGGTTTGGTGGTGTTGTGGGGGGGGGGGTGGGGGGGGGGGTGGGGGGGGGGGGGGGGGGGTGTGTGTTGGTGGGGGGTGGGTTGTTGTGTTGTGTGGTGGGGTGGGGGGTGTGGGGGTGGGTGTTTTTGTGGTTGGGGTGGGGGGTGGTGTGGGGTGGTGGGGGTGGGGGGGGTGGGTTGGGTGTGTGGGTTGGGTGTGGGGGTTTTGGGGGTTGGGGGTGTTGGGGGGGGTGTTTTGGTGTGTTTGTTTGTTGGTGTGTGTTGGGTGGGGTGGGGGGGGGGTGGGGGTGTGTGGGGGGGGGTTTTGTGGTGTGGGGGTGGGTGTTGGGGGTTGGGGGGGTGGGGGTTGTGGGGTGTTGGTGTGGGGTGTTTTGTTGTGGGGGGTTGGGGGGGGGGTGGGGTTTTTGTGGGTGGGTGGTTGGGTTTGGGGGTGGTTGTTGGGGTGTGGGGGTGTTTGGTGGGTGGGGGGGGTGTGGTGGGGGGGGGGGTGGGGGGGGGGGGGGGGGGGGGGGTGGGGGGTTGTTTGTTGTGTGTTTGGGGTGGGTTGTGGGGTGGGGGGGGTGTGGTGGTGGGGGGGGGGGGTGTGTGGTGGGTGTGTTGGGGGGGGGGTGGTGTTGTGGTGGGGGTTGGGGGGGTTGTGGGTGGTTGGGTTTTGGTGGGGGGGGTTGGGGGTGGTGGATGGTGGTTGTGGTAAAGTTATTAGAGGGATTTGTGGTTTTTGGGATGGGTGGATTTTCATTGGGGGTTGTGTGGTTTTTTGGTGAATGGGTTATGGGTTATGGGGGGGTTGTATGATGGTGGTTGGGGGTGGGGGAGGTTTATTTGGTGTTGTTTGTTGTGGGGGGGGGGGGTGGGGGGGGGTTTTGGGGGGTTTGTTGTGTATAATGTTGAATGGGTGGTTTTGGGGGTGGTGGGTTATTGTTTTGGTTGTTTGTGGTGGGGTGTTGTGTGTTGGGTGTGTTTGGTTTGGGGGTGGGGTGTGTTTGGGGGGGGGTTGGTGGGGTGGGGGGTGGAGGTGGGGGGTGGGGGGGGGGGTTTTTTGTGTATTGGTGGGGGGGGGGTTGGGATGTGGGGTGGGGGGGTGGGGGGGTTGGTTTGGTGTTTGTGTGGGGGGAGTTGGGTGTTTTGTGGGGGTTTTGGGTGTGGGGGTTGGTTGTTGGGTTGGGGGGGTTTTGTGGTTATGTGTTGTTTTTTGTGGGGGGGGGTTTTGGGGGGGTTTTGTTTGGGGGGGTTTGGGGGGGGGGGGTGGGGGTGGGGGTGGGTGGGTGTTTTGTGGTGGGGGGGGGTGGGGGGGGTGTTGGGGGTGTGTGGTTGGTGGGTGGGTTGTGGTGGGTGGGGGGGGTGGGGGGTGGGTGGTGTGGGGTGTGGGGGTGGGGGTGGGGGGTGTTGGGGGTGGGTGGGGGGGGTTGGGGGTGGGTTGGGTGGGTGAGGGTGGGGTGGGTTTTTGTGTTTTTTTTGGGTGGGTGGGGGGTTGGGTTGTTTTGTGGTGTTGTTAGTTTTGGGGGGGGTGGTGTTGGGGGGTTGAATAGTGGTGTATTGGGGGTTGGGGTAATTTGGTGGGGGTGGGGTGGTTTAGTGTGTGGTGGGGGGGGTTGGGGGTTGGGGGTTTGGGGGGGTGTGGGGGGGGGGGGGGGGGTTTTTGGAGGGTTGTGGGTTTGGTGTGGTGGTGGGGGGGGGGGGTGGGGGGTGTTTTTGGTTGGATGGATAGGGGGGGGTGTGGGGAGGGGGGGGGGGGGTGGTTGGAGGTGGGAATGGGGGTGGTATATGGGTGAGGAGGGGGTGGGGTATGTGGGGTTGTGGTGTTGGGTTTGGTGATGGGGGGGGGTGGTGGTTTGGGTTTTGGGTTTGGGTGGGGGGGGGGGGGGTGGTGGTAGGGGGGGGGGGGGGTGGTTTGGGTTGGATTGTTAGAGGGGGGTAGGTGTGTTTTTGGGGTTTGGTTTTGGTTTGGGTGTGGTATTGTTTTTTGTATGTATTGGGGGTGGTGTGGTGATGATTGATGGGTTTGGGGGGTGGGGGGTTTTTTTTTATTGTGTTGGTGTTGGGTGTGGGGTTGTGGGGTGTTGGTGGTGTTGATTTGGGTGATGGGGTTGGATTATTGGTATGGAGTGGGGGATTTTTATTTTGGGTGATTTATGTGGGTAGGGTTGGGGGGTGTGTATGGTTTGGGTGGTTTTGTGGGGGTTGGTTGGGTTTTGGGTTTGGTATGGGGGGGGGGATTTTATTGGGGGGTTGATATTTGGGGATTTTGATATATTGGGTGGTTTTTTGGGATTTGTTTGGGGGTGGTGTTTTTGTTTTTGGTTGGGTGTTTGTTGTGGGGGGGATTTTTGGATTATTGGTGTATGGGGGGTATTTGAGTTGATGGGTGTGGGGATGGGATTTTGGTGGAGGTGTGGGGTTGTTTGGGTGGTGGTTTTGGTGTGTGAGGTGAGTGTGGGGTGTTTTAGGTGGTGGGTTGTTGGGGGGTGTTGTTTGGTGGGGTTGTGGGGGGGGTTTTTGTGTGGGGTGGTTGGTGGGGGGGTTTGGGTTTTGGGGGGGGTGGGGTGTGGTGTGTTTGGTGGTATTTGGGGGGGGGGGTGTTTGGGGGTTGGTTGGGTTGTTTTTTTTTTGTGGGGGGTGTGGGGTTGTGTTGTTTGGGGGATATGGAGATGTGGTGGGGGGGTTGTTGGGTGTTTGGTTTATGGGGGGGGGGGGTGTTTGGATATATTTTTTTGTTTGGTGGGGGTGGTTGATTTTGTTTATGGGGGGGGGATAGATTATGATATGATAGTGATGATGTGGATTGTTGGGTGGTTTTTGGGTATTGGGGGGGGGGGGGGGGGGGGGTGGGGGATTTTAATGGTAATGGTTTGTGGGGGGTGGATTGGGGGGGTTTTAGGGGATATGGGGGGATGATGGGGGAGGGGAGGGGAGGTGGGGGGGGGGGGTGGGGGTGGTGTGGGGTGTTATGGGGGGGGAGTGATGGTGTGGGTTAAATTATAAAGTTTGATGGGGGGGGGGGGGGGTTTGAATGAAGGAAGTGAATAGAAGGTGGATGAGGTATTTGGATGGAGTGATATGGGAAAGGTGTTGAGGGGGAGAAGGGGGGTTATGGGAAAAAAGGATAGTTATAAAAGAGTGGGTATTATAGTAAGGGGAAAGGCGATGTATGAGTGATAATAGGGGATTTTTTGAGGGATTGGGGGGGGATTATGTTTGTGGGGGGGGAGGGATATGGTGATAGTAGGTGAGGAGTTTTGTGGGGGGGGGATGGTGTGGGTTTTGGGGTTTATTTTAGGGGGGGGGGGAGTTGGGAGAGGAAAGGGGGGGGGGAGGGAGGGGGGGGGAGAGATAAGTAGAAAGATATAGGTAGGTTGTTTGAGGAGATATGGTAGAATGTAGGTGGGGTAGTAGGTGGTGATGGGTAGGAAGTAAAAAAAATAAGGATAAAATGATAAGAGGATTGGTAGGTATGGGGGGTGGTGAAAAAAGGGATTAAAAGGGGATTGTGGGGTAGGTGAAGGATATGGGATATAATTATGTTGTATGTGGTGGGAAAGTGTGTGGGTTGGGGGGAGATGAGATTGTTTTTTTAGAAAATGGGGGGGGGGGGTGGGGTAAGGGGTGGTGGGGGGGAATTGTGGGGGGGGGGGTGTAATATATGAAGGTAATATATGAGGGTGGGAGGGAGATGTAAGGTGGATGAGGAATGAAAAGGGGTAGGGGGAAAGGGTGGGGATGTGAGGGGTTTTAGGAGGGGGGTAGAATAGGGAAAGTATAGGGGGGGTGTGTATGTAGGGGGTAGTTGGGGGGGGGGTGGGGTGTGTATGTATGGTGGTGGGGAGATGGGAATTGAGGGGGTATTAGGGGGTGGGGTTTTGGGAGGGAAGAAGGGAATTGGGGGGGGGGGGGGAAGGGGAGGGTTTATATGGATAAATGGGAAGTTTTTAAGTGGTAGAAAGGGTAAGGTGTGTATAATTTAGGGAAAAGAAGGGGAAAAGGGGTTGTTTTAAGTGTTGGAGATTGAGGTAAAATAAGGAGGGGGAGTATGTGTGTTTGTTGATGGTTAGGAAGGGGGGTTTTGTTGGTAGAGGGGTTGAAGAATGAGAGGAGAGGATATTAATGGTGGAGAGTTAGGGGGATGTGTAATAATGGGTTTGGTGGGGGTAGGGGATGAAATTTATTATGGTTATTATAGAATAGGAGGATAAGTGGTTGGGGGGTAATGTAGGGGGAAGAGGGGATTGAGGGAAGAAGGTTAGTATGAGGAGAATGTGGTATGTATGTGGAATGATGGGTAAGGGGGGGTGTGGTGGATTTTTGTTTATAGAATAGATGTGGTGGGGGGAGAATGGTAGGAGGATTGGAAGGGAGGATAGAGAGGAGGAGTGGGAGTTAGGAGGAGATGGTGTAAATAATAAGTGATGTGAATAGGTAGAGAGAATAATAATAAGGTGGGTGAAGCTGCCATGTTGACGCAGAGGGACGTGTCATAATTTATACATGGACACGCAGTCATCTGTATAAACCAAGTCACATATAAAATTTGTCAGTCTCCGACGGGGTATTAGGCAAGAGAAATGCCACACACCGACGAGTATCAGATTTTAACAGCCAACGCTCCCAAATATGGTCTAATTGCCGACGCGAGACCTACCTGACCCCGGTGGGCTGCTAAGTTTCGTGGACCTGACGAAGCGGGTGTTTTAACACCGTGGGCCGCTTGCTCCTCACCTGCTACACTTGCTGCTGAATCCTCATGACTCACGCCAATCCACACAACTTGCTGGGCTCGCGCGCTGAAAGACCACAAGATGGATGCCTCTTCTCCTGAACGATGATGAAGCCCTCCTCACCCGGCTTGCCAGAGTGCGTCGCTACATCATCATCTAGTGGGGTGGTGCTTATGAACGCTGTCCTCATCTCCAGTTCATTTTGTCTGCCGAGGCTGAACTCTCACAATAAACTTGACCACAAACTCTCTCCACATCTATACATGCCGCGCTAAGCAATTAGATGGAGTGGTGTTGAGGCCACCAGTTCGTCGCTGCCAATAGATGCTGCACTGTACCCTCCTCCAAATTGTTCATACCTCCTAAGATGCGCTGCGCACCAGACCACATATAGATATCTCATGCTGTGGTAACCGGATATGGACAGAGCGCTTCTAGCTCAGTAGCAGCCCGACCCGCTCTCTATCCCAGGGCCAAGCCAAATAATGGTTGTGTCTGAGGTGATCTCACCGACTCTTGGCTGGGCTGGTCAATTCATCTGGAGGAAGAGATGACTCTAGTCATACCATCAAGAACCCTTGGCTGCTGAACAACTTTACGCCGCTAATGACAGCGGCAGTTGTGCCTCAATTATGACCCTGCTGCGACTCCCGCCTTGCTGTCTGTGACTGACCTGTGCCTTCCAGGAATGTTTGGTGCCACGTGCCACGCGCAGTGCCAGCGCCTGCACCACTCTGACTGTCATACTGTTTGTTTCTAAATTGTACAGACACTTTTGATGATGATATCTCGTATATGATAACACACCCTGTTTTTGACTCCAAATAACCCAATAACAAGCTTGTAACCCTTGATATAAATTGCGCGTCCACAAATGCCCGGAAAAGTTACTTGTGAGTTCGTTTTAAAAAACACAGTGTTTTACTAAATGTAAAAAGCACCAACAAGGCTTTAATTAACCTTCGACATGAATTAGCTACAGGAAAAATGTATATATTTGGCGTTGAAATAATACGGTTTATTTTTGTCAGCACAACCAGCAAAACAACGCTTAATAAACCCCTGGATGTAAATTGCTGCCAAAGAATTGACCAGTCACAAACCTAGTAGCTTTTAGCGTGATCCAGCACTTATTTCATTTTGTATAAATGTCCAATTGGATCCACTTGTCAGGGGAAAGACTGATACATGTTGTCAGTTTGATCACCCCCGTTGGCTAAGATTTAGCACCAGAGAGAAACACTATTTCCTGATAATATAAGTCGTGATGACCATAACACATGTATATTGAAAGGTATTTCACCGCCCAAAACTGCCAAAAATTATATTTTCTGCAATTCAATAATTGTCACTCAACCACTATTTTGGAATATACTTCTTTGTAAAGAGGAGAATTGGAGACGGTGCATTATAAAATGATTTTCAACACCAAAACTGCAAAAACTAGATCGTTTGGGCCGCTGAGATATGATTTAGCAAATTCCAAGCAACAAGCCAGTAACTATAGCAGGCCTGGGTCCCCAGTGCAAACTTTTGGATTGGGGACCTCCTACCCTCTCATATCCCACCACCACCCCTGCCCGATAAACATTTACCCGGGCATGCATTATTAGATAATACAAGGAGCTAAAATAACTCCACCGACCATAGCACTATCATTACTGCTCCAAACAAATCCAACTATACCACGACCACATACTAATAACTCTACTACATAGAGGACCTTAACTATACCGTCAAGAAATATGACCACAAATGACAACCACAGTGACTAAATAATCCCGCCTACACTATTAAGATCATTCACAAAGACCTATAGTACCGCATATAGTGACCATAATAGTGGTAGTACACGAACTTTTTTGTTTCCCCATATATTCTATGTACAGTCAATAAGAACCATATAAACCAAATACATGTTTGTCCCACGAAAACAATTACATCAAAAAAAAGTCAAAAAAAGTTTCCTGCGTCAAGAAGGTGTAAGAGTTTGGGCAGGGCTAAAATGCAACTGCATCTCTTTTATTTATTTTTAATGAAATTTTGTTTTATATATTTGTCCCACCATAGGGTCAGAAAAAGAAAAACCTTTCAGGTGCATTTTACAGAGTCTGATCTATGTTCCTAGTACATTCACACGGCATAATTGCAGTGCTTTGGCACATAATTCCACTGAGCAATATGCCCCAAAATGTCCCCGCAATTCAGTGATTCATATTTCGAACAAAGCTATAACACGCTATGTTTTTCCTCAGATTATAATATTGTGGCTGAAAAACAATGTTATGTTCACTGCTTCCAGCTGTTATGCGACGGGATAGTGAAATCTCAATGGAGGACGGCAGTTCAGCGCTTTTTAGCATACTTCTAATGTACTCAACGTATTGCTGCGCACACACCCCAAGACCCAGCACACATACCCCAAGACCAGGCTTGGACTGGCCCACAAGGGAATAGGGGAAACCCCCGGTGGGCCCCTGAGCATGGTAGACCTGGAGTTGTTTTATAACTATATATACATCCTCAGAAGAAGCAAAAAGTTATTGAAAGAGAGGTAAGAAGGAAGAAGCAGAGTATAGAAGGTATGTACAGTCATTTACAGCAGTTGTAGAGTGGGCCCCTAAAATGAGCTCCACCGGTGGACCCAAAAAAAACTCAACTGATGGGCCCCTAGAGTCAACTCCACCTGTGGGGCCTAGGCACCCCAGTCCGACACTGCCCAAGACCCAGCAGCTCCTGCAGTTACCAAGCCCCAGAAAACACTTGATCTGTATACAGCGCTTATTGAGCACCTTGCATGCAGTGATCACTCTCACAGCTGCACAAACACTGTGCAGCCGCCAAATCTACATTTTATTTAAAAAAAATGCACAAACATACGGGGGAGGGGAGAAGGGAATGATTGACGGGGAGAAGTATATGAGGGGGGGAGCACCTGAAGGGATGGAGGGATGCACACAGATATAAATGGAGGGGGCACCTGAAGGGGGGAATGAAGCACACACGGAGGGGGGGGGGCACAGATAAGGAGGGGGAGGGCATCAAGAGGAGAGACAGGGAGCACACACACACATGAATGGGGGGCAACAACACAGAAGTAATGGCAGCCCTCACCAGTAACACTTCACCAGCTTCCTATACTCTCACCCTCCTTGAAGCTGCTGCAGTGCGAGAGGCTTCCTCTGCTTCCTGTCACACTGCTGCAGAGGCTGCAGAGGTCTTTCTATGCAGGATGGCTCCCTCTGATCCCAGGTGATTGGCCCCTCTCCCTACAGGTGCCTGGGTCTGTCTTACTGACAGCCCAGTCCAGGCCCCTACGTTCCCTACAGAACAGGGCTGTGTGTGAGGGAGGGGACAGGGAGCTGAGCTCTGCATGGGAAAACAGGGAGTAACACATACCCTGTTTCCCCGAAAATAAGACATCCCCAAAAATAAGACATAGTGCATTTTTTTAATGCAATTCAGAGTTTGGCTTATGCTGATGTTTGTGATGGAATCACTACAGCATATTAATACATGTTGATGTTTTATTCAACAATAAATGTGAATTATTGTTCATAGAAAAAAAAAAATCCCCTAAAAATAAGTCTTAGCTCGTCTTTAGGAGCAAAAATTAATATAAGACACTGCCTCATTTTCAGGGAAACAGGGTGGAGGGACATGTATGAAAGTCGGGGCGTCGAAGCTCCTGTTTTCAAGTTTTCTACAGTGAAAACTGAGCCTGATATATGTCGGTGCCGAAGTGCGCTCATAAATGCGGGGCAAACTTCGACTCCTCAGGCAGACAGACCAACATTGAAATTGGTCTCCCTGTCAGGCTGTAATGCGCCTCACTTTGTCGACCCGCATTCATACATGCATCAGAGTTTTCGAATGTGGTGCTTCCCGCCCCAGAACGCCCCTAACAGTGAATTAGGTGCGTCCGAAAACGGAGCCAGCACAGTAAGGCGCATTATACACCTGAAAATGTGTGAAAGCTCCGATCATACATGTCCCCATAGTGAGAACAGGCGGCCCTTCTTCCTGCAGGTGACTAAGTGCTGTCCTACTGACAGCCCAGTGCAGGTCCCTGCAGTTTCCTGGTCAATGGCTCTGTGTGAGAAAGGGGCGGGGCTTCACAGAACAACTACAGAGCCAGCAGGAAGTGCAGTGAATAAATGATAGCCCTTTGCTGGGGCCCACGTCGTCGCCCAGCTGGGAATGAACTGTTATAATCATTGCCGGTGGGCGCAGGAGCCGAACTGCAGGGGGAGCAGACGTGGTAGCAGCTGCACCGGGGTCCGAGCCCCCTGAGGATGCGGGCCCCGTGGCAGGTGCTACGTCTGCTACCCCGGTAGTTACGCCCCTGCCAAGCACTCTATACAATATATATATTGACCGAAGAGAAGAAGAGACAATAAAGAGCGCACAATAGTGAAGTAATTAATGATAAATGGTATAGGAAAAGGGGTAGTTTCTAACCTGATTTAGTTGTGCTAAGTATGTGAGGCACAACTCTCCGTCTAGCTTAAGTGTAAATACACACTCCAGCGATTCCAGATACACGGCTGCCAGCGATCCCACTCCCGTTGAAAAAAAACCGGGTTTAAAAATTGTAGAAAAATGGGGAAGGATCCCGGATTCTACGGCGGGGGTGAACCCTTTAGTAAAAATTTCATTAAAAAGAGGTAAAATTTGAAGTTTCCTTTTTATTTAAACAAGCGGGGGAGATAAATCTTCTGCCCGCAGCATAAAAAAACCAACCCACAGTTTAAGGGCCCTTACGCGTTTCACGCTTAAAACTAGCGCTTAAACAAAGGGGCTTGTGGAGGGGATGTCAGTTATCACCTTTTAAAAATTGTAACATTGTCATTAATAGGGATTGAACATGTCAATAAACCCTGAGACCCATGCTCGAAAACCAATCATTTTGAAATTTTCCTCACAAGTGGGTGTAAAAAATGCTGCTAAAAGGCCGTGTTTCCATCAATTTAAAAAACTTTTTTTTCAAGCACACTTCCCCGGTTTTGACAAACTACTTTAAACAATGTTTGGGTTTGTTCGCATGTCTTTAAAATAAACACTGGGAAAAATTTAATACGGGGAATAAAAAGAATGATATATACGATATATAAACAGTTAGTCCCCAAAATTTTAAAAAATATAAATCCCATTGGGGGACCAAACGGGGTTAAAAATTTAATAAAAAAAAAACCCAAATGGGGCTGATTTGGCCGGTGTCAGGGGAAACTGACACCTATTTGCAGTAGCTGTTATAACATACATTTGAATATTTCCTGATTATAAAAAAAAAATATACATAAAAAACAAAAATATTCGGAAAATTAAAATAATAAAATTTTTTAAAAATCATAATGATAAAATACATGAGAAAAAACCCCTTTATTAAAGCTTAGATATGTTTCAATGATGAGTTCCATATCTCATTAAGCCACGGGTTTATTTTTTTAATGTGTACATCCAGTATACTTTTTTTTTTTAAAGAATTTGGGAATCGTTGGAGGGGTCACTTGATACTTGGTCTATAGGAAAAATTTTAATAACAGAGAAATCTTGGTGTTGTTTCTCATTAAATGTCTACCCCCCCCCCTTGTCTAAGATCCCTTTTTTTTTGTAGTTTCTGTGGCCATTTAATCTTACATGTAGGGGGACAGATGGTTGCCAATAATTGCAGTTTACACTGACACTGTTTTAAAATATATAAAAAATTTACTTTTCCCGTCCAAGTGATGTCTGTTTTTGAAAATTTCCCCTGTGTGATGTTTGATGAAAACTTTTTTGTCTCAATATTGGCTTTACAGCAGAAGCTCCTAACTGTTGCAGGGAAAACTGCCATTTCAGAGGCAATGTTTTTTTTTCTGGTAAAGGGTTTTTTACCTGGCTAGGAGCTAGTATTTTCAGGTTTGGCGCTCGCAAAAAATTAGGTGGGTTGTTTGGGAGCTAAGGGCCTAAAATTGGATACAAAAATATACATGTAATGAAGTTAGGCGATGGGAGCCTGAAAATTTTCGCCAAATAACACTTCGGGGTGGGGGGAAAGATGCAGCCAGAAATACTAAACCCCTAACTTTTGTGTTTTGTGTGGAAAATGCTATCTAGTTTTGATTCCCCTCAAGTTTGTTGCCCCCGTAACTACCTAACCTAACTAATCTAAATAGCACTTTTCCTGTCAAAAATCGAAATAAACAAATCTTGTGCCTATGCAAGCAAGCAGACAGAGAGCCATCTGTACAGTAAAGAGAGTGAGCTGAAAATGGCATTCAGAAAACAATACAGTGATTAGAGATGGGCAAATCATTTCTAATGAAGTGGAATTCATTCAGAATTTCAGGAAAACTTCGATTCTGAACGAAGTTGAAGTTTAGGGTGATTTGCGTGAACAAAGCGTGTTTTTAATTGATAAAATGGCTGCGAGCCATGGCTTTCATGGGGCAAAAGAACTTGGGAGGAAGAAGGGGAAAATCCTCAATGACATGTCAGGGAAGCCAATCAAGACCGGCGGGTTCTGTGAGTCACCGCACTTATAAGTCCGACAAACACTCCTCTACTGTGTGTTAGGGAAATGCTGTGCTGCTGCTGGGACTCATAAAAAAAACTACTTTTAACAGTGATTTTTGGGGGTGTCACACTTTTCTTAGAGACTGCTTCTTTACATTCTAATTTTGATTTTGGGGTATTGGGAATTTAAGTCCAATCAGCTGATATACATTTTAATGCTATCCGCTCAGTTCTTGAGCAATTGAATATCCAAGGGTTATCTAAGCCTGTTTTTTGTGCTGTACTGTTTCAGTTTAAAAACAGCGTTTTTTCAATCCAAATACCACTTAATTTTTTTCTGTCATTTTTTTGCGCAATTTAGATCCAAAGGGGTTTAATTCACTGTTTTTTGTCTGTGTTGGGTGACTAAAAGAAACGTGTTTTAAAGCCAAAAAGAAATTTGGCTGTACAAAATTCATATCCGAAGGTTAATTAAGCCTGTTTGTGCTTTTATATTCAGTAAAATTCACATGTTTTTAAACGGCACATACAAGTAAATTTTTCCGGGCCATTTGTGGAGTACAATTTTATCCAAGGGTTACCCAACTTTTAGGGGGTTTATTTGGAGTCAAATACGGGGTGGTATTTTATCATATACAGATATCTTCTTTAAACAGAGTCTGTACATTTTAAACAAACATATTCAGACAAAAGGGTGGCGGGGCTCTTCACCGCGAGTGGCAGTGGCACAAACATTCCTAGAGCAGCCCAGGCCCCACACGTAAGGGAAAATCGCCGGGTGAGGCCAAACTCCCGGGTTTCATCTAGCGGCTGTGTTAACCGCAACCCAGGGTTCTTGTTTGGGTTTTGACAGGTCATCCACTTCCTCCCAGATACACGAAAACCCCCACCCCAAGAGTGGGTGGGAACGCAGACACAACCCTTAGTTCGGGCCCCGGGAGCGGGTCACACCCTCACCTGTCCTAAAACCCGCCTCGCCCATCCTTTTCCCTCAGCCAAGATCTACTATGTGGCGGGGTCAGCCCCAAACAATGCAGGAAAAACAATTTGAGGAGGACAGTCAAGCTATTTGGAGCGAAGAAATGGGCCAATTCCCCTGTTTTTTGAAGGCACAAAGTATAATGGGAGAGTGGAAATGGGGGGTCATGTTGTGGGGGGTCAGCCTCTGCAACCAAGCCCATTGAGGAGGAAGCAGTGAAGATAAACAAAAATCGATGATGATTAGCCGGCCGCACTTGGGACCGGGGTGAAGAAAAGGCTTCATCTCGCAGGAAAGGGGGCGTCAGCTTCGCGTCAGGGACGGCGCAGCCAGCAAGTGGGTTGTTGGGGGCCCTGAGTCAGCAGGGAAACGCATGCGAGGTGGGGGCCAATGGCCCCGGGGGAGAAAACCCGCTTTACAGGGTTAAAGAAATTGTGGCAAGGGGCCAGCAGATACGGGGGTAGTGCCCCTCATGCGGAGCGTTGGCGGTAAAATCAGCTACTCGCAGTGGGGCAGTTTCTTTGCTAAGACACCGGAGGAGCCAATATGGGTATATGTGAATCTGTGGGCAAAAATGAAGCATGGCCAGGGAGCTAACGTTGGCACCACGGGCCCCGCCAACCAGCGCCACCATCCGGTTCCTGGGAGAACCTGGCCTGATGTGGTTCCATCCCGCCGCTCAGAATAGCACACAGCGCCCATGGGGACCCCTGCTATGAGCCAATAAAGGCCCACCACCCCGCAGAAGGAGGTTTTTTTCCTTGCCATCATATCCCTCCAATGCTCCTGCTCCTCCCACTCAGGCCCACATCGTTCAAGAGGGATTGCCAAGAGACAACATAGCTCCAACCACCTAAGGTGCAGAAGCGACTGTGCTCCTGTCCAAGTTGTTGGTCCTGCAGTCCCCTCCCTTTCCAAGTGTGGCTCTGCCCGTTAAAGAACTAAGGCTTGTGCCGAGCCCAGGGGGAAGTTTTCCAAACCCTAATTTTTTTTCCAAAAAGGGGGTTTCCCCCCTTCACAAATAGTAGAAGAAGGGGGGCCACCTTAGCTTATGGTTTCTTCCAAAGGGGCACGGCAGCGTGGCGTGTGGGGGCTGAACAAAGGGCAAGGCCCTTTAAAAGTCCCCTTTTCTGCCCACTGGGTGAAAGTGCTTTCCCGCCCAGGCACACCAACAACTTTGGGAAAGGGGAAAGCCGCTTCTCCACACTTGTCAACTGCGCCCCCGCCAAAGTCAACCTCCTCCCCCCCCCACCCGCCTCCAAATGCTGCTCCATCATACCACATGTGCATGGCACAGCGGGACGCAGTTCACACCTGGTTTGACTGGGGGAACGAAGTCACATTGGGGGGGAACTGCTCCACTACCACAAGAAATCAGTTTTGGGTTTCTCCGCCCAACTGCAAACCGGGAAACCCTGGGACGGACAATGGAGTAACAGTGTCGCTCTGCACCAGGAGGGATGGGCCATTTGTCCTGCAGGCGCACGTGTTCAATCTGGTTGTGAAAAGGTTTTCCCGAAGTCCCTTTCCCCCGATCTTTAAACATTCTAAAAAAGGGGAAAAAAACTGTGCATGCACTTCATCCCTTCCTAAAAAAGCCGGGACACCCTCCTCGAGCTGCAGCGGGAGAATAGTCCCCCCGCAACACACGCTGATATGCAAAGGTTTTTCCCCCCTTTTTAATTCCCCCCCTCCACCTGTTGGACAGACTGTATGAACAGAGAAAGGCCATTAACGATTTTTTGATGATCCAAGCAGACATGAGTACTCCCCTGAGTAACTTTGATGTCAGCCAATGGCAGCTCATGCGTGACACCTGCCATTTGCTGAGGCCGTTGAAGGAGGCGGTGTTATTTGTCAGTCGCCAGGACTATGGGATGAATCACATCATTCCACTGCTTCGTGTCCTGGATCAGATGTTGCAACACCTGTCTGGACAGGGGACTGGAGATGTGGCAACTACATCTCACAGCCATATGAGTCCGGTGGGGGCTGAACTGGAGGAGGAGGAGGAGGACGACGACATTGGAGCACAAGCATTGTCTGGTAGATGAGTGGTTTTTCTATCCAGGTGACAGGAGAGGAGGAGCAGGAGCATCCGGAGGAGGTAGAGGAAGATGAGGAAGACAATGCCGATGACCCAGAAGCACCATGGTAGTATACAGTGGAGATGGAGGCAGGGAGTCCCTTAGAGTCACTTGCGCAGATGACCCGCAGCATGTTGATTTGCCTGGCTAATGACAGCCGAATAGTCACCATCCGGCAGAGAGATGACTTCTGGTTCTCCACCCTATTGGACCCTCGCTACCGGTCCAAAATGGGAGCCTTTTTCCCAGCTGCCGAGAGGGAGGAGAAACTGGCGTACTATAGAGAAATCCTGTGTAGTCAGTTGGCCGCTGCCTATGTGCGGCATTGTCCATCCTCTGTCAGGTCTGACAGGGGGGTTTCTCATCGCTCACATACCACTGCCATGGCTGCTATGGGGAGGTGGGAGGGGGTGGGAGCAGTGGCAGCTCCATCAGCAGCAGCCTAAGTCTGGAGTCGTTGATGAGCAGCTTCCTTCACCCGCCTAGTGAGGAGAGTACTCAGCAGCAGCAGCAGGACCTGGAGCAGACCCTAAACCAGCAGGTGGTGGCCTACTTGGACAGCACTCTGCCACCCCAGGTAAAAGATACACTGGACTACTGGGCAGCCAAACTTGATGTATGGCCGCAACTTGCCGAGTTTGCACTGGAGAAGCAGTCCTGCCCGGCCAGTAGTGTGGCATCAGAGCGGGTGTTCAGTGCGGTGGGGGCCATCGTTACCCCAAGGAGAACCCGCTTGTCCACGGGAAATGTGGAACGACTGACCTTTGTCAAGATGAATCAGGCGTGGATCGGCCAGGATTTCCACACACCAATGCTTTAGGCATCAGATTACATCAGCCATGACGCCTCACCCAAACTGTGAAAAATGAGTCTGGGTTCAAACTACCTGCCTCAGCCACTATTCTAATGCCGCCACCCGCCTGATGCCACACATCTGCTGACAGTATCTCCATATGCCTACCACCATCTTTACCAGGGACTGGTATTGCCACCCACCTCCACACTCTGTCATTGTGCCACTCTCTGACCTCATGCTGCTGCTGTTGCTGCTGCTGCTGCCGCCGCCGCCGCCTCCACACTCTGTCATTGTGCCACTCTCTGACCTCATGCGCATACATGCCAACTCTCCCGCTTCTGGCGGTGGGTCCCACTAATGGTGGCCACTCCGGCAGAGTCGGCGAACCTCCCGCCACCAACAGGCAGCGGGGGTTCTTTAAATGACCCCGGCGCCAGAGTAGCGTTAGTGCGCCGGGCCGTTCCTACAGGCGGGTGAAGCGAGTCTCACTGTGCAGGGAGGAGGCAGGAGGGATAGTTCCCCTCATGCCTTCTCCCTTGTATGTATCAGCACCCGGTGTACGCTGTTCATACAGTTCATCGTCGCAGGGAGATGTACTCACACCCCCTGCGACGCTGAGTCTCCTTGGTCTGCAAACTCTGCCGGCCCAGGAGATTGTTGGGAGCTGGATGGGTTGCTGGGAGCCTGGTGAGGTAAGTCGTATTTATTATTTTATTTTTATTAGCCATTGGGGGCATCTACCTGACTACAAGGGAGCTCTACCTGACTACAAAGGGGACACTATCGGGCTACAAGTGGGCACTACCTGGCTAAAAAGGGGGCACTACCTGGCTACAAGAGGGCACAGTCTGGCTACAAAGAGGGCACAGTCTGGCTACAAAGAGGCACTGTCTGGCTACAAGAGGGCACTGTCTGGCTACAAAGGGGGACTGCCTGGCTAGAGGGGGAACTTCCTGGCTAGAGGGGCATCTACCTGGGGAAGTTCCTGGATAGATGGGGGCACTGGCTGGCTACAAGGGGGCACTGCCTGGCTATAGGGGGCACTACCGGGCTAGAGGGGCATCTACCTGGCTGTCTTCCAGAGCTGTTATGCAGTTAGGTGGAGTGGGTGTGGCTTTTTCCAAAGGGCATGGCGCACCATCAAGATGGGTATGGTCATTAAATTTTTTTTGCCGCGTAGCGCGCCACCCCTTAAAATCTCCCGCTTTTCCACTTTCAAAAGTTGACAAGTATGCTCATGCTGCTGATGCTGCTGCCGTCACCTCCACACTGTGTCATTGTGCCAATCTGTGACCTCATGCTGCTGCTGTTGATGACGTCATCTCCACACTGTGTCATTGTGCCACTTTGTGGGCTCCTGATGTTGCTGCCACCTCCAAAGTTTGTCATTGTGCCACTGTCTGACCTCATGCTGCTGCCAAGTGACCGCTGTCTCACTGGAACACCCTGTGGTTTCCTAATGCTGTTTCCACCCACACCACTCTATGACGTTGCCACTATGTTTTGTTCTCCCCTTCTTTTCACCTGTCAGAAGGAATGGGAGGGATCCGGATTGTCTAGCCAAAAGCAGGAGTGGATCAAGAACACAGAAGACATGCAAATATACAATTTACTCGTCAACTCTGTTTCGGATCAGCTCCTGTTTGTTTTTGGCCTTAGCAATACTGATGGATTATTGACCAATTGAAAGCGGACACTGACCAATGAAAGGAAGGGCAAAATGATCAGAGACGTCAACGCAAAATTACTGCCGACACCCTCTCCACTCATTCGGAGGGCCTCTACATGTATCAGCATTTAACAGAACAGGTTCTGTCATAGTCTGTGACGGTTTAAAGCTCTGGCCTCATGGAGTGACCACTGCTATGACCAGGGCCGGGACGATGGGTAGGCAGAGGTGAGCGGTCGCCTAGGGCGCCACCTCTGCCAGAAAGAAAGGGGGCGCATTTACATTCAAACACAATCTCTGACTCTGATCAAGGCTGCTGGAATAGCTCGGATTGCTAACCAGCAGCCCGCTGACCTCAGTCATTCCTGGTTGGTCAGCATCCTCCGTCATGCACACGCCCCTTCTCTTTTGCGCGGCACCATCATGTGCAGAGCATCACCGCATCAGAGAAGGCGCCGCTCACTTTACTGAGGCCCTCCTGCCCCCAGGCTGCCGACTGTGGTAAGTCAGAAGAGACCGTGCTTTTTTAAAAGTCATGGAGCCAGACCAGGAAGATAAGAAAAACAGGGGCACAGTCACAGGCAGTAATTTACTTGCGGAGCGGAGGTGACCCAGTCCTCTTGTTCATGATGCTGCAGAGAGCAGGGCAGAGGAGTAACGTCGGAGCAGTCATGTCTCAAGTCAGTGTGCTGTGTTCATTCCTCATGTCTCTCCCCCACAAGCAGGAGCTGCTGCCGAGGCACAGCCTGTAACAGCCTAAGCAAACTTCTATATGTAACAGCCTAAGCAAACTTCTATATGTATTTTAAAAATAATTGTCATTTTTACTATGGGAACTTAGGGCGACATGTATGAATGGGCTTTTCGCCTGTTTTTAGGAGTAAACTGCGCCTCCCGGCCCGAATCCCTCTGTCGGACGCAGAGATGCAGTGTTTGGCACTTTCAGCTGCGCCCCGCATGAAGGGGCAGGCAAGGGGCGCGGTGTGGGCGCGCTGTAGGCGTTCCGGGGCGGGACGCGGCACGCTCGAAAACCCCGAGGCATGATGGCGGCTCGCCAAAGCGCGGCGCAATGCAGCGCTCGGCAGCTCCGACAGGCAGACCTGGTTTATTTTGGTCTAAATGCTCCAGCGGCGGCGAAGTGAAGCAAGAACCGAACATGCGAGGAAGCATACAGAAGATCGCAAGAGAAATCTCGGCGCTTCGCTCTGTGCAGCATGGAGTATTCCAAAAAATCGCCTTTATAAAGGCGGAAAACATTATCAGAAAAGAGCTCAAACCTCAAAAATAAAAAATATAAAAAAAAATAGGAGCGACAGTGAACCAATAAAACCTATGGAGAACTATTGAACAATCAGAATCAAAGGCGGGACAGTTCAAAATACAGTAAAAATGCATAAAAGAGCTGATTTGCTGAGCTAGCGGGGGCTTGGCTATCTCGGCCAATCCGAATAGGAGCGACAGGGACCCATTATAGCCTATGGAGAAGTTTGAACCAATCAAAATCAAAGGCGGGACAGTTCAAAATACAATAAAAATACAGAAAAGAGCTGATTGGGCCCTGAGCTAGGGGGGGGCTTGGCTACCCCACCAATCAAAGCGCGAGCTACTTCCCCCATTTGGGTCCTTTTGGAGAAAATTGGGGGGCAATGCAATCTGGGGCGCCACCGCCGTGCGGAAATGGAGTAGGGAATAAAAAAATCATTTTTTTTAGTTGTAAAATAACCCTGAAAAAGGGGCCCCCAACCCTTTCCCTAAAAAACAAAAATCATTTCAAATCCCAAAAAACCCGCTTTATGTCCCGAGACCCAAACCCATCGGAATTGCAATAGAGAAAATTTCCCGGGGAAATACAGCCCTTCAAATTCTGTAAGCTTTTCTAAAGGGTCGGCATAAACCACCCAAATCAAAAAGGAGCGAAAAAAGACCCTTTAAATAAGCGGGAGGAGAAATTGACCAATCTAAAAAGGAGCGAAAAAGACCCATTAAACCCCCAATGGAGAATTTTTGGGGACCAAAAAAACCCATAGAGCGCCGCTCCTAGGGTTTTTCAAATCAATCTAAAATTAAAAATGTCGGGCCGAAATCAAATATAAGACTACAAAAAGTTGTCCCGATGTGTATAAAAAGGGAAAAATAATATGGGGTAACGAAAAAAAAATTTTACATAAATTTAAAAACATTTTTTTTCTTTATTTTCCTTACACCCCATACTTTTGACCCTTTGGGCTAACGAAAAAAAAGACTTTAAACCCTTTATTTTATTAAATTTAAATTTTTTTTTTAAAATTTTACCCCCATTTTTTAAAATTTGGGCAAAACAAATTCTAACGAAGGGGAATTTTCCTTTTAAAATTTTTCAGGAAAATTTTGGGTTTCTAAAACGAAGTCGAATTTTGGGGGTATTTCCCGGTGAACGAAGTGTGCTTTTTGTTGATAAAATTGCTGCGAGCACTTTGGCGCTACATGGGCAAAGCACCTGGGAGGAAAAAGGGGCCCATAGCCTGCAGAAAAGTGCAAGATAAAACCCAAAATCATAGACCGGTGGGGATTCTGTTACTCCACCCAAACTAATAAGCCGGGGCGCGACGTTTGGGACTCATACCGCTCTCACTTCTGATCAGGGAAGGGTTTTGGCCGGGGCGATTTTTAAACTAAATAACAAAATTTTAAAACAGCGATTTTTTGTGGGTGTCTCAGCTTGTCTCAGAGACGTTTTCTCTTAATTTCTATTTCATATTTTTGGTGTAGGGGATCAAAAAGTCCAGTGAAAATACATTTTTAATGCTTTCTCCCCACACACTTTGAATATCCGGGGGGCCCTCAAAAGGCCAGTTCCTTTTTTGTTTTCATTTAAAGAAACACGTTTTTAAATACAAATCCCAAACTTCTTTTTGGGCCTCCCCAATTCTTTTGCGCAATTTACACCCCAGGGGTAATTAAGCGTTGTTTTTTTCTGCTTTTTTTGGGTGACCCAAGAAACCGTTTTTTTTAAACCCGCCAAAAAATAAAATTTTTTCCTGTAGAAATAATTCAAAAAAACAAGGGTTTTAATTAAACTTTTTTTTCCTCTTTTTTGGTAGCGTAGAAAACACGAAATTTTGTAACACCTACAAAGCTAGTATTTTTTCCGGATGCCAATTTTTTTTGCGCAATTTACATCCGGGGGGTTAATAAAGTTTTTGTTCGGGCTGCTGTTGTGTTTTCAAGAAACCGTCTTTTTTCACCCGCCAAAAAATAAAATTTTTTCCTGTACAAATTTTCACAAACGAAGGTTAATTACAATTTTTTCTCTTTTTGGGTGTAGGTTTTAGAAAACACGAAAATTGTAAAAACGCTACAAAGCTGGGTTTTCCCGGGCTGCCCCAATTTTTTTTTGCGCAATTTTTTTTTTTAACCACCCCGGGGTTTAAAATTAAGCTTTTGGTTCTGCTGCTGTTTTTGACGCCAAGAAACGTCTTTTTTAAAAACCCCCCAAAAAAATAAAATTTTCCTGTAGCATAAATTCACAAACAAGGTTAATTAAAATTTTTTTCCCCTTTTTTGTCCCAGCGTAAAAAAAACCAAATTTGTAACCGCTACAAAAGCTAGTATTTTCCCCGGATCCCAAAATTTTTTTGGGCGAAATTTTAAAACATCCAGGGGTTTAAATTTAAAGCGTTTTTCTGAGGGGCTGTTTGACTTCAAAAACCGTCTTTTTAAAACCCCCCAAAAAATACAATTTTCCTGAAGTTTAATTCACAAACGAATTTTTAATTAAAAATTTTTTTCTCTTGTTGTGTACGTAGAAAAAAACGCAATTGTAACCCCGCTCAAAGCTAAGATTTCCCCCCGGCGGGCTCAATTTTTTTGCCCCAATTTTAAACCATCCAGGGTTAATTAACCCATTGTTTTGGCTGCGGTTGTGACCCAAAAACCGCCCTTTTCACCGCCAAAAAAAAAAAATTTTCCTGTACCCAAAATTTTCACAAACGAAGGTTAATTACAATTTTTTTCTTTTTGTTTGTAGCGTAGAAAACACGAAAATTTGTAACACCTAAAAACTAGTATTTTCCCGGGTTTCTCAATTTTTTTGCGAAATTTACACCCAAGGGGTTTTTAATTTAAAGCATTGTTTTTGTGCTGGGGGTTGACAAAAATAGCCCCGTCTTTTTAAAACCGCCAAAAAAAAACAATTTTCCTGTAGCAAAATTTCCCACAAGCAAAGGGTTTAATTTACAATTTTTTCTTTGTTTGTTAAAGCGTAAAAAAACATTTAAATTGTAACCCCTTTTACAAACCCAATAGTTTCCCCCGGCTGCCCCAATTATTTGCGAAATTTTACACCCGGGGTTTTAAATTTAAAGCGTTGTTCGGCTGCTGTTGGCCCTCCAAGAAACAGTCTTTTTCACCGCCAAAAAATAAAATTTTCCTGTAGCTTTAATTTCCCACAAACGAAGGTTAATTACAATTTTTTCTCTTGTTTGTAGGGGTAGAAAACACGAAAATTGTAACACGCTACAAAGCTAGTATTTTCCGGCTCTAAATTCTTTTGCGAAATTTTTACATCCGGGGGTTAAATTTAAAAGCGTTTTTTTTTTGGCTGGGGTGACAAAAATGACCGTTTTTTTTTCACCGCCAAAAAATACAATTTTCCTTTACCCCTAATTCACAACCAAAGGGTTAATTAAAAATTTTTTCCCCCTTGTTGTGTAGCAAAGAAAACACGCAATTGAAAACACGCTACAAAGCTAGTATTTCCCGGGCCCTCCCAAAATTTTTTTTTGCGTTTTTTTTAATCCGGGGGTTTAAATTAAAAGCGTTGTTCTCCCTGCTGTTGTGACTCCAAGAAAACAGCCCTTTTTCACCCCCAAAAAATACAATTTTCCTGAAAGAAAAATTCACAAATGAAGGGTTAAAATTTACAATTTTTTCTCTTTTTTTGGTAGCGTAAAAAAACCACGAAATTGGGTAACCCCCCTAACAAAGCTAGTATTTTTCCGCTGTTTAAAATTCTTTTGCGAAATTTTTACATTCGGGGGTTTAAATTTAAAGCGTTGTTTTTGGCTGTGGTGAAAAAAATGGGACCTTTCTTTTTTCACCCCCAAAAAAATAAAATTTTTTCCTGTAGCATAATTCACAAACAAAAGGTTTAATTAAAAATTTTTTTTCTTTTGTTGTGTACTTAGAAAAAAAAACCAAATTTTGTAACACCAAAAAAAGCTAGTATTTCCCCGGTTTGCTCAATTCTTTTGCGCAATTTTACTTTCCGGGGGTTTTAATTAACGTTTTTTCTCCCCGCGGGTTTTTTGCCCCCCCAAAAAACCGCCCTTTTTTCACCGCCAAAAAAAAAAATTTTTCCCTTTGTAGCAAAATTTAAACAAACAACGTTAATTACAATTTTTTTTCTCTGTTGTGTACCCGTAGAAAACACGCAATTGAAAACACCTACAAAGTAGTATTTTTCCTCTGCTAAATTTTTTTGGGCGAAATTTAAAAACCGGGGGTTTTAATTAAGCGTTGTTCTGTGCTTTTGTGAACCCAAAGGGGAAATGGGTTTTTTTTCCAACCCGGGCCAAAAAAAAAAATTTTTTCCTGTAGCAAAAATTCACAAACAAGGTTAATTTCAATTTTTTTCTCTTGTTGTTAGCGAAGAAAAAAACGAAATTGTAACACGCTACAAAAGCAAAGTATTTTCCGGGGCTGCTAAATTCTTTTGGAAATTTTACACCCGGGGAAATTTTAAGAGTTTTTTCTGATTTTTACTCAGTAAAAGAAACTTTTTTTTTTTCACCGCCACAAAAAAAATTTTTTAAAGCAAAATTTTTCTTTACCCAAAGGGGTTTAATTTTAAACCTTTTTTGTGCTTTTTATTTTCAAAAAAAACCCCAGATTTTTTTTAAAAAGGGAAACATGCAAGTAAATTTTTTCCTGCCCATTTTTGGGCCAATTTTATACCCAAAGGGGTTCCCCAAACCTTCTTAGTGGGGTTCTTTTTTGGGCGTCAAATACAGGGTGTGTATTTTTTCATAACAGAAAATTTTCATCAAACAGTGTTTTAAAACATTTAGAAAAAACAGTATGTCAGACAGAGAGGTGGCGGGGCTCTTCACCGCGAGGGGAAAGGCACAACTTTCCCTGTACCGGGTCGCGGGAAACAGCAAGGGGCCCCGTGCAGCGGGGGTCACTGGGTTGGGGCCCACAACCCCCCGCGTAAACTACGGCCTGTATTTACTAAAAACCCCAAAGGGGTTCTTGTTTGGGTTTTGACTGGGTAAAATTTCCACTTCCTCCCAGATACATTTTACAACCCCAGCCAAGGGGTGGGGTGGGAACCAGCCCCCCCCCCTTTTTTTTGGGCAGGGCCCCGGGAGCGGGTCAGGCGGCCCTCACCTGCCCTCAACCCGCCTCTTTCCCACCCGGGTTTTCCCTCACCAGAGACCCTACATGGGGCCCTGGGCTCAGTGCCACTATATAGCAAAGATGAAACAATTTGAGGAGGGCGGGTCAGCACAACTTTGACAAAGAAAGGGGGCCAAATTTTTTTCCCCTCCCTTTTTTGCAGTAGGGAAAAGAAAAAGGAGGGTTGAAAGGGCATGGGGGGTCATTTTTGGAGGGGTCGGGCCTCACATCCCCAAACCCGGTGATGGGGGACAGCAGGGGCGATAAAAACACAAATAGATGATGATGTAGCCGACCGCACTTTGGGACCCGGGGTGACGCAAGGCTTCACCCATCGTCGGGTTAAAAGGGGGGCGTCAGCTTGCGCGTCAGGCAGCGGCGCAGCCAAAAGGGGGGTTCGTGTGGCCGTGGGGTTCAGCAGGATAGCACAGTGTGAGGGGGGGAGCCAAGGGGCCCACGGGAAAAAAAACCCGCTTCGCGGCCCCAACAAAATAGCGGCAAAAGGGGTTTCAGCGAGGCAGCGGCGGCAGTAGTCCACTCAGTGCGGAGCGTTGGCGGTAAAATCCCAATACTTTTTGGGGGTGTGGGGAAATTCTTTTGGGTAAGACCCGGAGTCCCAATATGGGTATAAATTTGAAAAATTTTTGGCCCGAAATTTAACGTGGCCCGGGACTAAAAATTTGGGACCCACGGCCCTGCGTCAACAATGCACGTCACCATCCCGGGGGCCTGGGGGAAAAAGTTTCTCAGAAAGTTGGGGGGGTCCCCCCAACCTGGGGCCGGGAGCAGCAACACAGCAGCAGCAGCGCCCCGTGGCAAGCATGCCGTTTCAAACCCGCAAGGCTTTCCCCCCCTCTGCAGAAGGGAGCTGGGGAAACTTTTGACAATTTATTCCCCGGGCCAGATTGCTCCTGCCTCCTCGCTTCTCATGGCGCCCGCAGTCGTTCAGCGACCCAAATTTCAAAAGACAACAGGGAAAGCGTCCCAACCATCCTTAAAGGGCAGCAGCTGACCGTGCTCCTGTCCAATTTTTGGGACTAGCAGTCCCCCCCTTTCCCAAAAAAGGGGGCTCTGCAGTACCAGCGGGAAAAAGCACTTATAAATTAAAAGTAGAACAGAAGGGGGGCCCCTTTCCCAAACTTATCGGTTTTGTTCCAAGGGCAAAGGCCCGCCCCGGACGTCCCCGGAGCTGGGAAATACGGGCAGGGGCCCGTACATTTCCCTTTAAAGGCCCCCCTGGGTGAATGTGTTTTCCCGGGGCCCCCAAAACCCAAAAACTTGGACAGGAAACGCCGCTTTCTCCTCCAAGTTGTCAAACGCTGCTTTCCCGCCCCAATGTCCCGCCCCCTCCCCCCACCACCACCGGGCCATCTCAGCCTCCACAAGTACGCCCATCCAAAATCCATTTTTAGGGCACAGCGGGTCCCCCCGCAGTTCTACACCCCGGCTTGCCCCGGCGAACGAAGTCACACCAGGGGGAAAGGGGAAATGCCCGCGTCATGCAGCAAGAAAACGATGTGGTTTGGGTTTCTCCCCGCCAACTGCAAAACGGAACCATGGGACCGGGCAATGGGGGGAACAAGGGGGCCCGCTGCACCCAGGAGGGATGGTCCCAAAGGGGCCCCTTTCATGGCGCACGGGTTCAATCTGGTTTTTTGAAAAAGGGTTTCCCGAAAAAAATCTTTCCAAACCGATCTTCAGCAATTTTAAAAAAGGCCAGGAAACTGTGCATTGCACTTTTATCCCCTTTTGTAAAAAAGCCCGAAACAAACCCCCCCCTCGAGTTTCAGCGGCAGAACGGCCTCCCCCAACCCCACTCTGATATGCAAAGTTTTTCCCCCCATTTTGGGAAATTTCCCGCCCCTGGGACATGTTTGGGCCGACTGTAAGAACAGAGAAAAAGGCCCCTTTAAAGATTTTTTGATGATCCACAACAAAAAGTACTCCCCTGTTAACTTTTTAGTACCATGGCACTCATTTCGTGACAAACCCGCCGTTTGTTTTTAGGCCCCCTTCGAGGGGGCACGTTATTTTTTCAGTCGCCAACTAAAGGGATGGGAAAAAAACCCCTTTATTCCACTGCTTTTTTGCCGGGGAAAAGATGCAAAAAAATCTGTCCCAGGCAGGGGGCGGGGATGTGGCGACACATCTTTGTTTCCCCCATGAGTTTGGGGGGGACTGAAATGGAGGAGGAGGGGGGAAGACTTGGAAAAAAACAGAAGCATTGTCTGGTGAAATGAGTGGATTTTCTACCCAGGGGGACAAGGGGAAGGGGCAGGAGCGCTGGAGAGGTGGATGGGATGAGGGAAAACGAGGCAGATGACCCCCAAGCACCGGGCATTTTACAGGGGGAAAAGGGGGGCAGGGAGCCCCTCGGAGTCACTTGTGCAATGGCCCGCAGCATGCTTTTTTGCCTGGCTATGACCAAGCCGAATAGTCCAAACATCCGGGGAAGGGATTTTTTTCTGGGGCTTTTCCACCCTATTGGGCCCCCTAAAAAACCGGGGCCAAAATTGGGGGGGCCTTTTTTTCCCGCTAAATTTAGAGGGGGGACAAACTCA
Organism: Phyllomedusa bahiana; assembly: GCA_025379985.1. Taxonomy (NCBI): domain Eukaryota; kingdom Metazoa; phylum Chordata; class Amphibia; order Anura; family Hylidae; genus Phyllomedusa; species Phyllomedusa bahiana. The sequence goes on from JAODAL010017052.1 coordinate 69,351, forward strand.
AATACAAGGGAAATCCTTTCCCTAATCATTGGCCGCGGCCCCATGTGCGGCAAACGTCCCTCCCTTTACAGGGGTCTGACCGGGGGGGTTTCCCCAGCCTCAACGTACAAATGCCGCGCTGCTGGGGGGGGGTGGAGGGTAAAGGGGCAATTTCCAGCTCCTCAGCAGTAACCTAATTTTGGAGTCCCCTGATGAGCAGCTTCCTTTACCCGCCTAGTGGGGGAGGGGATTCGCCGCAGCAGCACAGCCGGGCCCCGGAGCAGTCCCGAAACCAACAGGTTTGGGGGCCTACTTGGACAGCATTTTTGGGCACCCCAGTTTTGAAGACCGCTGAAATACTGGGCAGCCCCAAACTGGGTGGGGTTTTCCGCAACTTTGGGCCCAGTTTGCAGTGGAGGAAAAAAACTTTTCCTGCCCGGCCAGTAGGGTGGCATAAAGCGGGTGTTCAGTGCGGGGGGGGGCCATCGTTACCCCCAAGGAGAACCCCTGTTTTTCCGGGGAAAAGTGGAACGACTGACCTTTTTTCAAGATGAAACAGGCCGGGGGATCGGCCAGGAATTTTCCCCACCAAACCCAAAGCCTTTTTGGGGGTCAGACTACATCAAAACCCTGACGCCTCACCCAAAAATGTGAGAAATGAGTTTTGGGGTTAAAAATAAACCGCCACCCCTATTTTTTATTTCTGCCACCCGCCTGATGCCCCACATCTGCTGACAGTTTTTTCCCCCTTTTTGCCAAACAACCATCTTTACCAGGGACTGGGATTGCCACCCACCTCCACACTGTGGGCATTGTGCCCTGTCTGACCCATTCTGCGCTGTGGCTGCTCCCGGGACCTCCCACTGGGGTCATTTCCCCCACTCTGTGGCCCACTCCCCGTTTTTGGGCCAAACCCCCAGAAGTCATTATGCCCCCGTCTTTACCCCATGCTGCTGCTGCCGTGACCACACTGTTTCATTGTTTCCCCTCTTTGGCCTACCCCGTTTTTGGGCCCCCTCCCAAAAGGGCATTGTGCTTAAAAGGGCTTAAACCTCATGCTGCTGCTGGGGCCCTGACCTACACACTGTGTCATTTTGGGGCCCCTGGGGAAACCCCAAGCTGCTGCTGCCGTAACCCACACACTGGTCCCTTGTGCCACTGTCTGACCTCATTCAGCCCTGTTGGGTTTCTGGCCCTGACCTACACACTGTGTTTAAAGTCCCCCTCTGTGGCCTACTCCCCTTTTTGCCACCCCAGAATGGGGATTGGCCACTGTCCCCGACCTCATGCGCCCCCGTGGCTGTTTCCCCTGGGCTTACACACTGGTTTTCCAAATTTTCCCCCCTTTTTGGGCCCACCCCCGTTTTGGGCCCCCTTCAGAAATTTTTTGTCCCTGCCTGAACCCCATGCTCTGCCGTACCTACAAAACTGTGTCCAAATTGGGGCCACTGCCCGACCTCATGCTTTTTTCTGCCCTGACCACAAAAACTGTGTCTTGTGCCACTGTCTGACCTCATGCTGCTGCTGTTGGGTGCTTGCCCTGACCTACACACGGTCATTGTGCTACCCGTTCCCCGACCTCTTTGCTGCGGGGGCTGGCCGGGGATCTACACACGTGTCATTGTCCCACTCTGTGGCCTACTCCTGTTTTTTTCCACCTTTCCCGAATGTCATTGGGCCCCTGGGCCCCACCTCAAGCTTCGCTGTGGCTGGGTGCCGTACCTACACACCCTGTTAAATTGGGCCCAAATGTCCCGACCTCATGCCTTTCTGCTGTCTTTCTTGGGGCCCTGACCAAAACCTTTTGCATTGTGGGCCCCGTCCCGACCTCATGCGCTGCTGTGGCTGCTGCCGTGACCCCACACACTGTGTCATTGTGCCAATGTCTGACCTCATGCCCCCTGCTGTGGCTAGTCCGTCACCTTTTCCCCACTTGTCCCCTGATGTTGCCACCCAAACCCCCCAGCTTGTTTTTTTTCCAGCTGTTTGCTCGCATACTTTATCAGCAAAAATTCCCCCTTTAGTTTTTTTTGGGCATTTTTCCCTCCCTTAAAATTCCCAGGGAATTTTTTTATGAAGCATTCTTAAAAAAACGGCGGCAGCATGTGCCTGTCCCAAAATAAAACACAACATTGAAGGGAAACCAAACCAAGCTCCCCCCTGCATATTTAAAACATGGCACAAAGTTCAAAAAGCAAAACCCGCAAACTCGTGCAGCCTGGAAAAAAAGCTGTTTTTTTTAAAGGATTTGTCCCCCAAGTAATTCGGAACGGAAATTATTTTTTGCCGGGGAAAAATTTGGGGAAGTGAAAAAAACGAATTTCGGAAATTCGCCCCCCTCTCTACCCCCTATTTTTATTCATTTTAATTACACATCGGACAACTTCGGCAGTTTTTATCATTTTATTTCGGCCCTGTTAAAAGTTTTTTTTTTTCCCGATTGCATTAAAAACCCATAGGAGCGTCGCTCCCCTCTCCCATTGGTCCCCAAAAAACCGCGCCCTTTTAACTTAGCCAATTTACAAACAAGCTCGCTCGCATCTTTTTTTCCCCAAAAAACCTTTTGAGAAAGTAAACTCGCCTCTGAAATTTGGGTAAGCTGGACAGCCCCCCCCCCCCGCCTTTAACCAATCAGCTCTTTTTTGCCTTTTTACTGTTTTTGAACTGTCCCCCCCCTTTTCGTATGATTGGTCAAATTTTTCTCCATAGGGTTTTGAATGGCCACTGTTTTCCCCCTATTTTGATTGGTCAATTCTCCTCGTTTGGTTTTGAATGGGCCACTGTCCTTTCCCATTCTGATTTTTTTAATTCTCCCCATTTGGTTAGAATTGGGGGGACTGTCCCCTCCTATTTCTTTATTGGGCAATTCCCCCCTTTCCCTAGGTTTGAAGGGCCACTTCCCCTCCCTTTTTCTGATTGGGTTTTTTATGGGGCCCCAAAGAAAGAGCTTAAACAATTTGAAAAAACGGGATTTTCCCGGGAAGTCTCTCTATTGGTTAAAATTTTTCCTAGAAACGCCGGGTTTGGGGACAAACGCGGTTTCGGGGTTTAAAATGATTTATTTTTTTTGAGAAGGTTTTCAGCGCTTTATCTGAAAAGGATTTACCCTTAATAAAAAAAGAGTTTTTTTTTCAACGCATGCCGCACAAACGCGGACCCCCGGGTTGCAAATTTCACCCAACCTCCATAAAAAACAAAGGGGGGAAGTAGTCCCCCTCGATTGGGTGGGATAGCCAAGCCCCCCCGTACTCAGCCAAACACTTTTTTTCTGTAATTTTTTTCTGTCTTTTTAAATGTCCCGCCTTTAAATTTTGGGTTGGCAAAACTTTCTCCATAGCTTAAAAAATGGTTTTCCCGTCGTCCTATTCTGATTGGCAAATTTTCCCCCCATAGCTTATAAAGGGTTTTTCCCCGTCCTCCGATCTGATTGGGGGTTTATTCCGAAAAAACCCCCCAAAAGGGAAAAAACTTACAGGAATTTTTAATTTTCTGTATTTCCCGGGGAATTCCTTTGCAGTTCCCCATTAAACGCCGGTTTTCGGCGACAAACCTTTTTTTTCGGGGTTTTAAATTTTATTTTAGAGAAGGTTTTTAGCGCTTAAACATAATATTACACTTAATAAAAATGATTTTTTTTCCCCTTTCACCATCCGCAACGGCCTGGAAACGCCGAGATTGCATTGCGCCCATCTCTCCATAGACTACAGTGTGGAGAAGTAGCTCGCGCTCTGATTGGCCGAGATAGCCAAAGCCCCCGCTACCCCAGCCACTCAGCTCTTTTCTGCATTTGTACTGTATTTTGAACTGTCCCCGCCTTTGATTCTGATTGGTCAATAGTTCTCCATAGGTTTTAATGGTTCACTGTCGCTCCTATTTGATTGGCCGGTTTCTGCCGACCAATGAGAATAGCTTTCAGAATTTGAATTACTTTTATTTCCCGGCAATTTCCAATATCCTAATTTCTTGATGTAGCGCCATTCTAGATTTTTGAAAAGTGAATTTTTTTTTATGTATTTTTTATTTTTGAGGTTTGAGCTCTTTTCTGAGAATGTTTTCCGCCTTTATAAAAGCGATTTTTTTATTCATACTCCGCACGGACATCTTTAATGATTTCTCGCTGTTCTCCAGCCTGTCTCGCATCGGAATACATGTGAGGCGTAGTCCCGCACAGCGCCCATGTCGCCGCACTGCGCTAATGTCCCCGCACTGCGCCCCCCACACTGGCGAGGCGCGGCGGGTTTTGCCCGCATGTATGAGTGCACTACCTCAGGCGGCGAATCATAGGTGCTGCGCCGCATTGCGCATAAGTCCCGCACTGCACCTCAAACACTGGCGAGGCGCGGCGGACTTTACATGGAATGTATGAGCGCGCCCCGGCGCCGACATAAATCAGGCGCAGATTTCAGCGGAAAACCGGCGGAAAGGTGCGCCCCGACGTGGCGAGATTCATACATGTCGCCCTTAGAGTCTATGTGACACTTGTAGTGGTATATCATTAATTAAGCAGTTATGCAAGCTAGTTCTCTCAGATATCAGCCAATTTGCAACCAGACAAGCTTTAACCCCTGGTGCTGCATGCAATCTGGCTGATGCCTGCAAGACTTAGCATTTATCGACCTTTAAAATATTATTTTTAACTATGTCCCTGGTCACCATTGAAATACCTTGAAAAAACAGTGCCCCAACATATATCAAGTCTTGAGGAATAATAGAGCACATATAGAATAAATGAGGTTCAAATAAGACTATTTGTGTTCTATTATTCTCCATTATTACGTCATGATATATGCTGGGGAACTGATTTTTATGCTATGTCTACACGGCATTGGACTAAAAACTCACTGAAAACCAAATCCTTAAAACATTAATAGAACTGAGTTATTTCTCCAGTGCCTGTCAAAAGCTGCTGAAAAAAGTCCTTTTTCTGGTGTGTTTTTTTTTAGCTTTTTTTTCCCCAGAAATGCATGGCATTATAATTCCTATGGATTTCTGCAAAAAATACGCCAAACACCGTACGCTGCTTTACACAGACTTATACATTTTCTGCCCTTCTTGGTCATTTTTTGGAACATGTTACTCAAAACCACCAGCAGCAAAAACGAGCAGAAAAAAAAAAGTTCTGTGGAGACTACAGAACGTTTTTACTATTACGGTATGTTCACACGGCGTAATTGCAGGGCGCATTTCGCCGCATATTTGCACTTCAATAAGCCCGATGTGCCATAGAGAGCTATGAATTATATCCGTCTCCCCCAGTGTACAATGCACACGTATTGTACGCCGGTAGAGAGAAGTGACACCGTGGATAATAACAGTGAGTGGGGCCAGCCCCCCCCCCCTCACATTAGAAGTACACACTGGCCAGCATGTACTTCTAAAACACCTGCCGTATTATGGTGCTTACAGTATGCACCACAATATGTTGTGTGAACATACCCTTAAAGTCTAAGGAATCTGTTTTCAGTCGTTTTTTCAGCATTTTTAGAAAAAAAGAAACTGAAAAAACGAACGTTTTTGGGTGCAGTGGAGACATAGCCTTACAGTATCCCAATAGTTACCAAAAATGTAGTCAGAAATTAAATGTCAATGGCTTCTCAGTAGCAGAAATGTCTCCCGTGTATTTAACCCCTTCCCTTTCCCGGTCATAAGAATATGGTTCTTTGTTTTTTCCCTCCTCTCCTTCCCAGAGCCATAACTTTTTTATTTTTCCACCTACATAGACATATGAGGGCTTTTATTTCGTGGGCCAAGATGCACTTTCTACTGGTGTTATTCATATTACCATAGTCTATACTGGGAAACCATAAAAACATTCTAAGTGGGGCAAAATGTGAAAAAAATATACTTGGGCCATGTTTGTGGCTTTTGTTTTTATGGCGTTGACCCTTCAGTATAAATGATGTATTATCTGTATTCTGCAGGTCGATATACCAAATATGTAGGGTGTTTGTTGTGTTTTATAGCTGTTAAAAAAGTCCAAACATTCTCGTTTTCTTGAATTTCCTTTGCAGCGCCATTTTCTGCAATCAGTAACTTTTTTGTGCTTCCACCTATGGACCTGAGTGAGTGGCATGTTTTGTGGGCTGAAGTGTAATTTTTATTGGTATCATTTTAGGATACAGGCGATCACTTTTTGATCACTTTGTATTCCAATATTTAGGAGACGTGAAAAAAATGAAACTCACCTTAGATCCAGCGTTGTGCCGTCCTCGCCTGCCATCCGTCTTCTATTTTCTTCTTTCTTTTTCCATATGGTAACATCATTGTTGTAGGTGCTGATTGGCAGCAACGGTAGTGTCCTCCTTCATCAGCCTGAAACCAGCATTCTGTATTGTTTGCTGTTTTTTTGCATTTTGATTCTTGTATCCCCCTTTTTTTTATCCAAAAATCCTAAAACTGGAATAAATCTTTCAAGGGATTTTCAGATTTTAGGCTAGTAAAGCTTAGAGGCAGGGCTGGAGTGGGACTAAACTCTGGTTCACATCTGAGTTTGGTTTTCTGTTCAAAACGATGGAAGGATCTAAAGCCAAAAATGTAAAATTAGGCTAGGTCTACACTGCATATGACAAAAAAAGAGACCGAAAAGCGACTGTTTTTTTACGATGGACGACCGTGGTTTTTGTCACATTTTGTGCAAAAAGCACGGTCAGTTCTCATTTTTTACCCATAGACCCATACATTTGATTGTATGGGAAGACAACAAAAAAACTAAACAAACTGGCGTATTATACAACATGTTGCTAAATCCACCAGCGCCAGAAAACGAGCAGAGAAAAAACAACTTGTGTAGACTACAGGTCATTTTTCCTATTAAAGTCTATAAGCTGGCTGAACAATTGGATTTTCTGCGGTTTTAGAATCCTAAAACCGCCGAAAATACAATTGTTTTTCTATGCCGTGTAAATATAGCCTAATTGATACAAACAGAAGTGTAGTCTTCTGTTTTTTTAACTGATCTGTCGTTCGGATCTGTCAAATAAACAGATATTTTGGTTTCCAATGGCATCAGTTTATTTCCATTAAAAATTTATCATGTCTGAAGATCTGAAAAGATCCATTTAAAAGATTTAAAAACAGATGCAAGTGGATACTGATACATTTTGTATCTGTTTTCCATTGACTTCAATGTTAAAAAAAAAAAAAGAAAAGGTGCTTTCCATCAGATTTCCTTTCTTTCTTTTCATAGAACCAATAACGCAGCATGCCATGTTACTTTTTTTGCTGTAAAAAAAAAATAAAAAATGAAATCTTACATGTGGGGCCTAAAACCCTGTGAAATCAATGGGTAACTGTTCTTTTCCATTTTACTCCCTCCAAAACAGAATATAACAATAGAAAAACAAAACATGGATTTGAACAAAGCCTAAAAAGCATCACTAGCACTCAAACCCGATCAGATAAAAAATAAAAAATAGTGGAACATTAAAACACCTTATCACACTGCACACTCTCAATCAATTTTAGGGGTTTTACCATGAGGTAAAATGCCCTGCACAGGTTGCTTGCAACTAACTGCAAACAACGTGTGTGTGTGTGCGGGGGAGGGGGGGATTTGCCTATTTTGCCTAGGGCACCAAAATGCCTTGTCCCGGCCCTGGCTGTGACATCCCCTTACTGTGCTGAGACCTGTGGCGGCTCCGTAACCAAATCTGTATTCTTTGACGCTATCGTAGGATCTTAGCCCTCAGCTTGTTTTTTTCCAGCTTTCGCTGGCATGACTTTATCAGGCTGCATTCCGTTTCAGTTTTTTTGTCAGTTTTGCCCTCTTAAGTGCCCAGGGAATTTTAGAGTGAAGCGATTCTAATAGCGGCGGCAGTCATCTGCGTGTCATACTAAAACACAGCATTGTATGAAGACCAAACCAAGCTCCCTCTGCATATTTAAGCATGGCACAACGTTCTACAGCACCCTGCAGGCTCTGTGCAGCCTGGAAATAGCTGCTTTTTAATGTGATTCGTTGCGAATATATTCGGGTCGAAATGAATTTTGACGGAAAATTCGGTGAACTCGGCTAATCGAATTTTTGAAAAATTCGCCCATCTGTAGTCGTTATGGCCAAACAGTTCAATTTTAGTTTCGTCAGACCACAGGACATGTCTCCAAAAATTCCTGTGTGCATTTGCAAATAATATGTAATGGCTTCTTCTTGGCAGTGTGGCCTTTCAGCCCATGTTGATACAGTACTGCTTCCGCCAGCATCTTCACAAGATCTTTTGCTTTTGTTCTGGGTTTGATATGCACATGTCGGACCAAAACATGTTCATCTCTGAGACACAAAACCCATCTCCTTCATAAGCGGTTTGATGGCTGGACATTCCCATCTTGGTTGCACTTGCATGTAATTGTTTGTACAGATGAATGCGGCACGTTCAGGTATCTGGAAATTGCACTCAGGGATGATCCAGATGTGAGCAAGTCCAAAATTCTCTTCCTGATATCTTGGTTGATTTCTTTAGACTTTCCAATGATGTTACACACAGAAGCAGTGTGTTTCTCTTGTGCTTCAAAATAAAAACACAGGTGTGTTTCTAATTAACTCAGATGTTGCCAATAAACCTATCAGAAGCTTCCAAAGACATGACATCATTAGAGATGGGCGAATCGACGTTTAGAATTTCAGGATAAGTTCGGTTCTGCACAAAGCCGAAGTTTAGGGTGATTTGCGGGAATGAAGCGTGTTTTTTATTAGCAAAATGGGCGCGAGCACATGGAGTGACATGGGGCAGAGGACTCTGGGAGGAAGAAAGGAACACCCTCAATGTCATGTGCAGACATGAAGCCAATCAGAGACCAGCGGGCTTCTGTGACGTCACAGCCCTATAAATAAGGAGGGAACGCTCTCTCCTCACACTTCTCACTGTCTGTCCTGGTATAAGCATCTTGCTGCTGCTGCTTCAGCACTATATTGAACATATTATAAAACACACTCGTTTTATCAGCGACAGGGGGAAAAGACCATCACAAGTGTGTGTCATTTTCACACTTGTTATTTAACCAGCGTTATTATTTTCTTGTAGTTTGTGTAGTATTCGCCCTAAAGTCCAGGGTGGGTGTACTTCTGTCCCATATATGCCTAATTTAATTTAACCCCTTGATTGTGCGGTAATTTGGACAAAAATACAGGGTTTCTTTACTTTTTTGTCCTCTATCCGCCTAAATTACATTTGGTTTTTCTGTACGATGTTTCATAACAAGGCTTAAAATTTTAAATTCTTGATGTACAGTAATTGGACAAAAATACAGGGTGTCTTTACTTTTTTTGTCCCTATACCCTAAGTTATATTGGTTTTTCTGTACGATATTTCTACACAAGGCTTAATTTAACCTTTGACTGTGGGTAAAATTTGAGTAAAATACAGGTGTTGTTTTTTTCTACCACTACACGCCTGAAATCCATCAATTTCATGACCGGTGGGGTATTTAATCTGTTGGCCAAGAGTGAATTAACTTTTTGTTTAGAATTCGGTCAAATCCCGAGTTTTGTATTTCAGTCCTACATACCATCTCAAATCCAGCACTCCCGTCTCTGGGGAATTTTTCGGGCCTTTTTTTTAATTGTGGGGATGTTTAAACCCACTG